>JAQFVV010012550.1:1513247-1601604 GCA_028023455.1 Epiperipatus broadwayi
AATACTAATTTGTAGAATAATTTATTTTAAAAAAATCTTTAATATAACTTATAACTAATTTTATAAATCTTTAATTAAATATAAACAATAATTTATAATATCTCAGGCACACACATATTATAATAAAATATACAATAGTAATATAAGATAAACATAAAGCATTAAAGATAAGTACAAGCATTCAAAAAAACACACATAAATAGTACATTTTATGCAAACTCTACAGTTCATATATTAGACTGACTCTGGGAGATTTCAAGTATTGCAATGGCTACCTTAATTAATATCAAAAATTGGAAGACAGAAAATGTTACTACCTATAGGATTTTTTGAATGTAGTGACTTCAAATTATATATACTGCTGTGTGCGTTTTACTAACCAATTGGATTTTAGGCTTCTGTTCCAGTTCTGGGAAACTTCTATTTAGGCAGTTAGACATTCCTGGTGGCTTCAAATTATTAGATGGGCAGACTGCTGATATTCTTGCAGATGGATATTGGAGCTCATCACATGTTCCAAAAACTGCTTAACACCACACTGTATTCATTGAAAAATAAGTCTATTGTGCGATTGACTTTAGATGTGTGATTGACAATAGATTTTGTGAATGATTGACAAAATTTTTGGCCCTATTTGTATGATGACCTTCTTTTTAATTAGTATTTAAATTTGTCCACTGCTTTGATTAAATTCTTAAGATGCCTTTTTTTATTAATCCTGTTGTTTATGGATTTTCATTAGTAACCATTGCTAATCCTGTTTTAACATAGCTTATGAGTATATGCAATCACTGAGGGAAATTTTTACTTATAAACTTTCATTTATTTTTAATATTTAACATATTTTAATTTTTTTAACATAACATGCACATTTTACTATTTCTTTATGTTTTCAATCAACTCACTATTTATGCATACATATATTTTATTTTAACTAAATAAATGAAAAGAGAGTATTATTTTATGTAAAATATTTATTTTTAAACTTTTATAGTTTTAATTTTTCTAAATTAAATTCTATTCCCTGAATGACTCTTAAATTAATTGGTAAAACTTTACGAATGATGCAGGGTTTAATTTTCTTCTAGGCTAACTGTATTTTCATTTTTTAAAAAGACTTCGAAACTTTTATAAACAACAACTTCTCAAACCTATTCTGACGTACATATTATTTATTAAAACCTTCATTTCTTTTTATAAAGCTTATTTTAGTCGCAAAGATTTTATTTATTAAAATTTTAAATTCTTTACATTGTTTATGGAAATTATTTATAAATATAATTTTTTATTTGACTATTTTATTATGTATATATATATATATATTATTTAAAAAACAAAAACAAGTTACTCACGTAACCTGCTATCACTAGTTATTTATGTTCAAAAGATGGCGCTTTACCAAAACCACCGAACAAGTGTAAAATTTGTTTACATAAACGAAAAAAGAGTCAGAATTAACTACCTCTTTCATTTGCTCACCCCCAGATCAGCTGATTTCAAGCTGGTTTGCTCTCATCAGTGAGGAATAGAGTATAGAAACTCTTTTTTCGTTTATGTAAACAAATTTTACACTTGTTCGGTGGTTTTGGTAAAGTGCCATCTTTTGAACATAAATAACAAGTGATAGCAGGTTACGTGAGTAACTTGTTTTTGTTTTTCATAAATGTACCTTTAAAGTTTTCTTGCAATGATATATATTGCAGAGACTTTGATTATATGGTGATACTGAACTGAGATCAGACCCATATAAATATCTGGCTTGCTAGGCTGAGTTTGAAGACTTTACCGGTCTGAAAAATTCACGCTTGCAATCTGATAGAAACGTTTTGCATAAACACTTGTGAGTCAGTGTTTAGATCTAGTTTCTATACTCTATCCCTCACTGACGAGAGCAAACCAGCTTGAAATCAGCTGATCTGAGGGTGAGCAAATGAAAGAGGTAGTTAATTCTGACTCTTTTTTCGTTTATGTAAACAAATTTTACACTTGTTCGGTGGTTTTGGTAAAGCGCCATCTTTTGAACATAAATAACAAGTGATAGCAGGTTACGTAACTTGTTTTTGTTTTTCATAAATGTACCTTTAAAGTTTTCTTGCAATGATATATATTGCAGAGACTTTGATTATATCGTGATACTGAACTGAGATCAGACCCATATAAATATCTGGCTTGCTAGGCTGAGTTTGAAGACTTTACCGGTCTGAAAAATTCACGCTTGCAATCTGATAGAAACGTTTTGCATAAACACTTGTGAGTCAGTGTTTAGATCTAGTTTCTATACTCTATCCCTCACTGACGAGAGCAAACCAGCTTGAAATCAGCTGATCTGGGGGTGAGCAAATGAAAGAGGTAGTTAATTCTGACTCTTTTTTCATTTATGTAAACAAATTTTACACTTGTTCGGTGGTTTTGGTAAAGCGCCATCTTTTGAACATAAATAACAAGTGATAGCAGGTTCCGTGAGTAACTTGTTTTTGTTTTTCATAAATGTACCTTTAAAGTTTTCTTGCAATGATATATATTGCAGAGACTTTGATTATATGGTGATACTGAACTGAGATCAGACCAATATAAATATCTGGCTTGCTAGGCTGAGTTTGAAGACTTTACCGGTCTGAAAAATTCATGCTTGCAATCTGATAAAAACGTTTTGCGTAAACACTTGAGAGTCAGTGTTTAGATCTAGTTTCTATACTCACTCTATCCCTCACTGACGAGAGCAAACCAGCTTGAAATCAGCTGATCTGGGGGTGAGCAAATGAAAGAGGTAGTTAATTCTGACTCTTTTTTCGTTTATGTAAACAAATTTTACACTTGTTCGGTGGTTTTGGTAAAGCGCCATCTTTTGAACATAAATAACAAGTGATAGCAGGTTACGTGAGTAACTTGTTTTTGTTTTTCATAAATGTACCTTTAAAGTTTTCTTGCAATGATATATATTGCAGAGACTTTGATTATATGGTGATACTGAACTGAGATCAGACCCATATAAATATCTGGCTTGCTAGGCTGAGTTTGAAGACTTTACCGGTCTGAAAAATTCACGCTTGCAATCTGATAGAAACGTTTTGCATAAACACTTGAGAGTCAGTGTTTAGATCTAGTTTCTATACTCTATCCCTCACTGACGAGAGCAAACCAGCTTGAAATCAGCTGATCTGGGGGTGAGCAAATGAAAGAGGTAGTTAATTCTGACTCTTTTTTCGTTTATGTAAACAAATTTTACACTTGTTTGGTGGTTTTCGTAAAGCACCATCTTTTGAACATATATATTATTTATATATACATTTGAGTTTTAAATAATAAATACCTTAAACTTTTGAGTAAAATGCCAGATTTGAAGTTAAGAATAAATACTTATATATTTTTTTTTATTTTATTATTAAATCTTAATGTCAACGGAACAATTGATAGTTGAGTTAAGCATGAACTTGTAATAACACACGAGCAGATTGATTTGTTCTTTTGTTTTTAAGGAGAAGAAAAGAAAATCATTTCTCTTTAAATAACTTTTCTTTTATCAATACTACCGTTCAACGATTAGAATTTAAATATTAACTTTTCCAAATTAAAATAATCTGTGGATTAAAAGTCTGCAAGGAAAATATTTTAATTTTCTATTAAGTCTTAAAGGAATAGCAATATAAAAGAAAAGAACGTCTGTTTAAGTTTTTTGGAAACTACATTGTTTTAATACTTCCGTGATTCTTCAGATATATATAAATTTAAGATAATTATATATATATATATATATATATATATATATATATATATATATATATATATATATATATAGGATAAAACAATGTGTTTTGAGTAAAACAGCTTTGTATCGTAAAGGTTTTGAAACCAACCTTGCATGCTATTTTAAAATATTTGGAAATATTGAATATATAGAACGTCTAATGATAATAGAAAAATGAAGATTAAGAACATCTACATTCGAAGAATATTTATTTTATTTCACATTAATCAAATCATTGGATATTATTAACAGTTTATTGTTTAAGGACAAATAAAATCATCATTACACCAATGGATTAATAATATACTTCGTAAAAGATCTTCATTAGGATGATGAACTATAGACTTCAATATCTACTCTCAACTCTATTATAAATAAGTTTTCTTTATTATTTATTTATATATATTATAATAATGCTTACATTATTTTAATATGTTTATTATTATTATTATCTTTATTTCAAATTTGGCATCGCATCATTATATCTTAATAGGAAAATTATATTTATTATTAAATATAATTAATTGAAAGCTTGACATAATTCATCAAATTAGATGAGGGATATAAAGAATAGTTATTATTTGACAGATATCTTAAACAGGATTATATTGTATTTACTACCTAATATTGTAAAAGTTTAATGTACTTTATTTATCAAAAATACATATAATATATAAGTTATACAATTGCAAGTAGTACTTATATATTGGTAATTATGAAACATATAAATAAGAACGGTAAATAAATTAATAAGTTACATAATTATTAATTTTTGAACCCAGATATTGTTTTTATATATCTGTTAATTTAAACTATTTTTTTTAATTTTTGAAAATTTATTATAGTATTGAGTTTTATCATAGGGTATTAAAATAAAAATATTATTTATTAATATTTTTAAAATGATAAAATTCATCCGTATTTGTTTATTAATATTTTATTATCTATTATATTATATTTTTTATTATTTATTAAATATTGATTTATTAACTTGATCTCTTTGTCTAATCATTATTGAATTATATTATATATATGCTAGTATTATAAATATCATATGAATATCAATTGTAATTAATGCTTATATAAAGGCATATAAATAATAACTTGTTTTGGATTTTCCCTGAAGAGAGCTGATTGCAAATTATCCATGAGTTTGAATATCGTGGCATAATGGTGACTGAAAGAGGGATGAAAGTTGGATGAACTAGTCTAAATTATATTAAAACTTATTTAAAGATTATTGAGCTAGCATAAAAAAGATAGATATAATCATGGACTTAGTATTTCATTGATTCATTTCTAGCATTCTACCTGAAGACCCAAAGTCCGATTGTAGTGAAATGCATATCCTCTTTCTAGTGAATTTAATCATCCCCATATATACAACTTAGATTTTAAATATAACCCATTTTGTTATATTTGGTGAACCTAACTATGAAGCATTAATTTAATGATTTTCAAGCATCAAATATAATCGATTCTATTATATTTGGTATATCAACTGGGATGATTAAATGCCATTCCGTTATATTTGGTGCCTCAACTAAGGCTATCAAATAGGTCATCCCATTATAATATATATATATATATATATATATATATATATATATATATATATATTAAAGCTAATAAAGCTCAAGGTCAGATATGTATATAATGTACTTCTTTAAACAATAACAATGGAAATTCATCTTTATATCGTCTAAATATTTATATAGACACTAAAGATTGTAGTCAAATTGCATACTTTAGTATTCATGAATTAAAAATTTATTATTCATTAGCTTCTTTTCATATTATACATTGTTTATATTTCTTTCCTGCTTTTTATGCAAGATCTTATCTGAAGAAATAAAATGTGTTTTTTTTTTCAATCTCAAAAGCTGTTTTCTGCCTTTTAAGGCAAAAAAAGAAGCTAACTGCTAGCCTGTTAATTAATTAACCTTTTCTTCTTGTTACAAAGTTGTTTAGTCTTTTTCTCATATTTAAAATGTGTTTATTTACTTCATTAAAAAAACTGTTTAAATTTGTAAAGAAGTTATTCAAGTTATTAAATTTATGAGTTTATATTTCTGCATATACAACTCAAAATATTTTTTCCTATTTTTTTTAATTGATATAAAAATTTATTGTTTTAATTTATAACTGACTAATTATTAAAAATAAATAGTGATGTATTTATATACTATAAAAAATTATTATTTTATTAGATTATTACTGACTATTACAATGTTAATTACATTATTTAATGCTAGTAAAGCTTTGTTACTCTAATTATGTATATTCATGAAAATATTTGCTTAGCAAAGTTTTTTTTTTTTATTAGAAATCTACAGCCATATTCTTACTAAGATAGCAAAGCACGACTAGTTGTCTGGGCTGAGGAAGAGAGTATAATGCTAATACTAAGATACAGCCACAAGGAATTATATTTGAATTGTGATTTGTATTGTTATATAGAGTATTCATTTTCGATATTAAGTAACTCTTATAAAAAGCAACATAGATTGTCATCATTTAAAATGCATTGAGATTGTATTTAGTATTTTCTATGGGTTTTTTTTTTTCAAATATATTGTATTAATATGCCATTTAATTCTTAACATTTGTGTAACAGATTTATCAGAATTATATTAACTATTTTAAAAAAAAACATGAAATGAATTTTGTTTCTCTATATATAAATAATATATAATAAACAAAAAATACTCTGGAATGTACTGTACTAATTTTCAAATACCAATATATAAATATAAACATTATCTACAGCAGATTATATGATTTTTATCCTGAGAAACACTTTAAAGTTAATATTTTTTTTTTTTTATTTTTTTCTTAAAATCATCCAACATTATTTCTCTATATGATAACCACTTTTAATAATTTATTACATTAACACAATTATATAAGTCAGCTACTACTTTTATATTAGCATAAAAACTAAGATTGTAAAATTTATTTCAGTGTTATATATATATATATATATATTGATATATTTCTATGCATATATATATATATACATATATATATAAGCTTGCATTTTTGTTTATAATATATATATATATATATATATCCAGAAGCTTCCATGTAGTAAAAAATTATAATGGCTAAACAGCTAATGTTTCAGTACAGTAACAAGTACTTTCATCAGAGCTTTTTCATTATCAAATTATAAGAATGTATGTAGTGAGATTTAAAATTTTTATTTTGTTTCTTTGTTATTTTCTTCTAATTCTCAAATTCTATTGCTATCTGAAGATTTAAAAAATATTTTATTTTCCAATAGCTTTTTCCAAATGTTGTTAATTTTTTTCAATTTCCACTTTCCATTTATGCTCTTAGACCTTTTAAAAATCAGTATAGCTTACCTTAATAGTCACAGGTCATATTGTTCATTTGTTGCCAGAATATAATAAAAAAAAAGATTTTGATACTTCAAAAAGGGAATAACTGATAAAATTGTTAACATTTAAAAAATAATATCCACACATTTTATATTACATTTCAAAAAAAAAAATAGTAAAGTATTTTCATGTCCTAAAAATAAAATTCCTTTGGAATGTCATGAGGTATATGAAATTCCATTTGGAGTTTGTTTACATTCATACATTGGACAAATTAAACATAAAAAAGAAAAAAAACACTATTTAGCATTAAGAGAAAAATCCAATTCATCAGCCATTTATTTACACATTAAATTAATTAACCATGACATCAATTTTAATACAACACATATTCTGGAAAAAATTGAACAATATGACCAGAAACTGCTATGAAAAGCTATAGATGTTTTTAAAAGACCTAAGAGCATAAATAAAAAGTGTAAATTGAAAATAAAAAATAACAATATTTGGAAAAAGCTATTTGAGAATAAAATATTTTTTAAAACTTCTCAATCAATAGAATTTGAGAATTAAGAGAAATTAACAAAGGAATACAATGATTTTAAATCTCATTTCACACATTCTTATGATGTGAGAAAGAAGCTCTGAGGAAAGTACTTGTTATCATATTGAAACATTAGCTATTTACTAATATAATTTTGCTAGATGGAAGGTCCCAAATTAATCATCATTTATCCATGATAATATATATATATATATATATTGAAACAGTAAGATTCGTATTCGAATCTTAAGTTTCACCTTTTTCTGTCGTCTCTCACTGACCGATCTATCCCGCCCCAATTTAAACTTTTTGGTATCAAATTGTGTGTGTAGCAATCTTAAAATGTATAAATGTATGTAGAATTCAGCATAAACATGCACACATTTCGATCTCAAATTAAACGCAATAAATAGGGATAAAATAATATAATTTAGATTTCTTTTAGTTATATAATTTTGTATAATTTTAATCATTTATTTTGAATTATAAAGTTCATATTTATTGCTTTGTTTAAATTTCATTTAATAATAAATCTAAAAATATCTGATGTAATATTTAATTAAAAGTTAAAATAATCTTATGTTCCCTTTTTGTTTTTGAAATTTAAAAGCATCGGTCAGTGATAGATAATAGATTAATTAAAGAAAAATTCCACAAAAATAATTAGTAAATGTAAAATGTAAACAATAGAATGGCAGCTTTCTTTAATTAAAAACCAACAAAATGCATTGATTATCCTCAGGGCAGATTAAATAGAACCTAAAAATATCTTAACAAAAATGTGAAAGATCAAGATAAAAAAAGAGGCCATCTTAGACTTGCTGGAGACATGCACTAAAACTTTAGCTTTGCTCTCGATCACTGAGAGTCTCCAAAAATAATAAAAATAATTTGTTCCTGCCAAGGTATGACCAAGTAAAGGACCTAGATTATTCTCCATCGGGAAATGGCCTATTGTGCTGAACTTTCATTGCCCGTCATAAATTCACCATGAAGATCTCCTGCCTGAAATGAATGAGAAAGCTGCTGCTGCCATGAAATTAAATAAAATATCTTAATACAAGAAAGAATCGCCACTCGTGAACTTTTTGCTGCTGTGAAAGTAAAATGAAACGTCTAAATACAAGAAAGAATTGCCACTCACGAACTATTTGCTACTTAACCAATGGACTCGGAAAACTTCTTATAAAACAGGTACCTGTCTGTGTTCAAACTCTAGAGTACTCTAATAATATGCTATAGCTCTTCTTCATAATACTTATCTAAATTGTAAAATGTAAAAACTACCATTTGTATAACTAAATGAATAATTAATGTAATGTGTAAATTTCTCTCTAATCTAGTTTACCTCATTCTATCTTGGGTGCGTATTTCTATAATCTACATTTCTATCTATAGTTATTATTTAATTATTGCATGCTCATAATTATTTCAATTTTCAAAGTTCAAATCTATGATCGCTTAAAACAATGAATGCGTGTCAAATTTTTATTAAAATTTACTTTCTTTAATAACTTAACTTTCATATAAATCGACATGCATTCAATGCTTCATTTATTGTAATGCAGGGGTCTACTACTTCGCAAATGGCTGACGTATAAGTTATAATAATTCCCAATTTATATATATGTTTTGTATTTACTAAATCATCATGAATAATTCCAGAAAATTACATATCTTTGAGAGTCACCAACGTTCTTTAGTAAATGTTGTTAATGTCAGGCCGAGTCAGAAATCTACTTAAATCTCGTCATAATCGTTTATACAGTATACATGTGTTACGTTTTAGAGACGCGATGACCCATTCCGCTGTGAAATTTCTGGATTCTTCAGGGTTGAAATTAACCCCAGTCGTCCTACACAAGCGGGCATAATGGGTGCTCTTGTAGGATTTGACAACGTCATGCAGCCAGCCGGCAAAAATGTGACATGGACCGCTTGTCCCTGGTTATGCTTATGTGACACCTTACTTTGTCGGGTCGGGGCAAAGACCAGCCTGACATTCTTATATACCCATTCGTGGCATTGCAGTTTCGATATACTGTCATATCCATATCACCTTTCTAAAGCGTACGACGTGTTTCTTTGCTCAATTCTATTATTCTATATATCACTCCGCCTCTGCATTATCTTCATAATTCACTCTCAAATAAATGTTTGCCCTTAGTTATAAATAAATATTTTAATTAAATAAATATATGTCCGCCGCTACTCTTAAATCTTACTTTAGACTCTTGCATTGCAAAGGTATAAATTCCCCAAGGCATGCATTAGAAATACTTACTCAAGAATTTTAGGTAGCTAGATTACACCTTCAAATAAGTGAATTCTCTTTGTAAACATTACAGTATCGGAAATACCGCTACTGAGTTCCCAATACAAAATAATGTGTAAATAAATAAATGTATTCTTTAAAATATAATCATGTTGCAAATCCCGCTACTGAAGCTGTTAGTCCATAAAATATTAATGATTGTTTTATTAAAATGTATTAATAAATAATTTTAAACTATATGTCTGCAGTTACATTTCATTTATTCGATACCCATTCTATATAATATTTCCTCGATTATGTAAATATGAATGTTTAATTAATACTAGTTTGATTATTGGCTAGCTCGAGAATAAAATCATGAATCTCTTGCATCTCCCTGACCACCGTGCCTAAGGAAATATTTACTAATGTCGCATCAGGTGCATTGTTTCGTGGATTGTATTGTGGAACAGATAAACTATGTTCAAACTCAGTACCACGGGTGGCTTCACTACTCGATGGTGCTGCTGTTCTGTATAGTGGTCGAATTCTGCACTATGTTTACGAGTCACACATTTTCTGACCGTTACAATATATATATATATATATTTATTGAACCTGGTTTGGTCCATCATGATCTCACTCTTCAAGCTTGGTTTAGCTGGATTTAAACCTTCTTTATAATAAATTTATAATCTTATGTTATAAATATTACATGAACAAAACAGTTCGTTTGAGCAGAGTGGAGAATACTATTGATGGCAGGGCCATCAACAATACCCACAGTCAGATCAAGCTATGCTACAGATAACATGATCACATTTGCAGACTGTGGCCCATCTTGACTGCTAGATTCAAACCCCCACCATCCAAACCCTTTATTTGTTTCGAAGAAAACCTCAGGCACCAGATAGTGTCAGAACTAACAGGTTTGGACAGTAGGCCCATAATCCAGAGCTCAAAAAATCCCTTAACTAGCTCAACTACTTGTAATCAATAACAAATTATTGTTTTAATTAGTGGCAAAAGAATTGACTGACAAAATTAAGCTTAAGTTTAAAAGACAATTTATTTTTATTAACATTTATTAAATTAATTTGAAAAACTTTTATAAATCTTATTTAACTAATATAACACTGGTATAATGATCATGCACATTCTTAATTTACACACTATAATATCATATAAGAAAGCATTAAATAATATTTGACATTTAAAAACATACACATCAATAGTTTGTCTGTGTATGCTATAGGGTTCATATTACTTGACTCTCAGAGGTTTTATGAATGCAATGGCTACTTTAGAAATGAGAATGAGAAAAAGTGTTATTACCTAGGATTTTAGAATGTGGATACTTCTTGCTGTTTGTTGATTTTAATGAAATATTTCTAACCAGTTAGATTTAAAGTTTTTCTGTGGAGATTTATTATTATTCATTGGTGCTATTCTTGGAGACAGTTAAATATTGATGGTGATTATTCAAGTTGTTATGCAGGTATTTTTATATTCTGGGCAGGTCACTGTTTTACTGGACTCAGATTGGAGAAAGTTGTATGTTTCCAATATTTTTTAACACTGCATTATTGACTGATTTAATCTCCACTAAATTGTAATCTCAACTGCATAATCTAAATTGTAATCTCAACTGATTATCTGATGGACTATTTATACTTAAGGCCTGTTGTCGTTTTGATGTCCACCGGCAATATCTGTTGTCGAAATGCCTTCCTTGTGTTTAATTGCATTCCTTGAGTTCTTCTTTTAATCCTGTTGTTGGAGATGTTAATTAGAAGCCATTGCAACAAAGTTTTGTTGTTTTTTGTTTAATTTAATAGCCATCGCTGAGTGTTTTTAATTTTTTTAACTTTCATTTTTTCATTTTAACATGCACGTATTTATGCTATGTTTACACTCACACACACACACACATATATAAATATTATTAACAAGCTTACATTAATTCATCATTTACGCACATGTATATTTTAATCTAAACTCAACACTAGTTTTAAGATTACTTTTTTTTTCTTTAACTTAAATAAAAAGAGATTTATATTTTTAAACTTTAAGTTATATTTCAACTAATAATAATAAAGAAAACTCTAACTTCTTTTATAAAACTTTTAACTTGATGCTTCTAAAGCAAACCCCCCCCTCTCCCTTCTAATTAATTAATTGTAACTTTTATTTCAAAAAACTCTTTGACTTTTAATTTCACATTTTTCAAAAACAAACTGCAATAAATAAAAAAACTCTTAAACTTTTTCATACCATTTTCCTTTTAACGAAAGATTTTTATTTTAATAACTTTTAGAAAAATTGCTCTAGATGATATGCCAAGTCTCTACATTATGCTATTTTAAGACTTGACCTAGGTAACACTTAAGACTCTTAATTATTAATTATTTTTAATTATCTTTGGTGAATATTAATAATTATGAGACTTTCCTATCCTATCAACAAGATTGCATACCCTTTAGCATTAAATAAACACAAAAGTATTTATCCAATGGCATGACAATACCCAGACAGTCCTCCTTATTTAGTATTTACATACTCTCATGACTAACTATAATGACTAAATGAATATACTCAAACATCTATAATTGTCAACTTTCAACTAACTAATGAAGAAATTATACTATCATTTTATTGTAAACTGAATGTTATTATTATTACTTCTGTTGGATTATAATTAGCAATAATCATAATAATAAATTTATAGTAAGGAGATCTCAGGATAATCATTGATTTTTAATTAGTTATTTCATCTACCTATAAAATATCAAGAGGGATTTTACTGAACTCTATAGATAGGGTATTAATTCAAAAAGACTTATAACCTGAATCTCTAATCAAATTGTACTCCTAGTAATATTTATGTTTCCTAACACTTATTCTTAAAAGTAATATTGTTATCTACATTGTAATCAGATTTGATATTTTTAATAATAAGCAATTCATAATTTAATTTCTTCTAGATGAGCATACTTTGATAATTTGCAATACCATCAATGATTTATATGATCAAGGCAGCTTACATCAAGTTAGAATCTGTTTTAAGAAATTTGTGCTTATTTGACTATTATAAAGTTCAGATCTGGATTAATTTCTTATTTCAATCTCAAACTGTACACTTTGGATGCATATGATGTAGTGACAATGACTCTCACAAAAAATGCAACTCCTAATACTCAAGGCAACTTTCAATAATAGCAACATTAATCATATTATTTACAAGATATTACGATAAACATTTTATCTAACAAGCAATAGTAAAATAACAATAGTGATACATTTATATACAAATATAATTTAATAACACTATAATAATTGAAAAACTTCCATTTCCCTTTTATCTTTTTGATATTTACAAAAAAAAAGTAAACAAAAATGAAATATTATCTTTTCATGTAGTATGGTGCTGTTTAATATATATACCTTCATATATATTTTTCTATATATCACAAATCAGGTAATTTTAATAGACAATCATTTTTCCCTTTCTTTTCCAATTATTAACCCATTGTGAGTTAGGTTTTAAATTATAAAGGCAAAATAAAAACATTAATTATTATATTCTTGCTTTAATAAAATAATATTATTATAATATGGTGAAATGTCACCTTTTGTCTATTTTTAGATACCATGATATTCATTCTTTGATTTTATTTGTTTATTTTTTTCTAAGAAAATATTACTATAATAATTATAAAAACATCAATTAGTTTTTGATCTCAAACTCCATCATCCTATGGTTTTATTCTTAACCTATATACTAAAATACAACCAAAAAAAATTTTATGTTGTGTACTAGTAAATCTGAACTCTTATATCTTCCTGCAATAATTTTTATCTACAATTTATGAAATTTGACTAAATGTTAATATACTACCCTTTGCTGTATCTTAAATACAATACTTACCTTTGCTTTACCTACCAACTTAATTATTAGTTTTATATTTCTAACTTATATTTATCTATTATCTTTCTTATAACTATTTGCTTATACAAATTATAAAATAAAATTGCTTATAATTTTATATAACTATATTAAATTGCAATATGCCTGACATTACAGTGGTTTGCCCTGGGCTCAATGATCTAAAAAAAATACAAAGAGGTGTTGTTTATTACAAACTATGTCCATGTGATCCACTTACTTGTCTTTGTGCTATGAATATGATCAGGCTGGGTAAAAGCAGTGCTAAGCTGTAAAATAGTTAAAATTGTTTAATATTTTCGGTATGGGAAACCTTCTCGATTATTGAATTCAAAACTAATTATAATTTCAAATATGCATTAACGGTTACAATGATTTAAAATTTAAAAAAACTATAGATTAATGATTCCCAACTAAGGATAATTAAATATAAATTTTCACTTCAATAATAGTTAACTTATTAGATAGTTTATGGTTATTTATTAGAGTAAAATATTTGTTATTACTTCTAAATTTGAATGTCATAACATACAAATGCCATTAGAATGTACTAACCATTTAATCAGAATGCATTTTACTTCAAAAAAATCAGACAAACATTTTGTATAAGATTTTACTTACAATTAAAAGAAGAACAAAAAGAAACATTTATTATTAAAATAAAAATACTTTTAAAGAACTTATCATCTAGTATTAGATTTATAACTATATTTTTTCCATAAATCATACTTAAAGTTAGAAATATTAATTCTTATTAAGCGCAATGTCAGTACGTAATACTTATATAAAGCTAAAACTTTAGTACATGCGCCTTGATGCTTAATTTTACAAGAGAGACCTCTACAAATCATAACAGGAGATTCGACTTTATAAAGATAAGAGGGACCCTCTTATCTCTAACCTATTTTTCTTAATTATATAGGCAAATCTAAAGCTAGATTTGCCTATATAATTAAGAAAAAATAGGTTAGAGATAAGAGGGTCCCTCTTATCTTTATAAAGTCGAATCTCATGTTATGATTTGTAGAGGTCTCTCTTGCTAAAATTAAGCATCAAGGTGCATGTACATAAATCATACTGTAAATAATCTCAAATTCGTTTCTTAAATCATTTAGTATTATGCCACTAAGAATATATTATATTTATAATTACTAGGATATAGAAATTAACACTCAAAAATTCATGTTATCTTTTTCTTTAATCTTTATTCATCAAATTACTTGCTCTAACCTAAAACAACATTACTTTTGGTACTTATTTGTAGAATTCATTAACTTATATAAGATTAATTCTGGACCCTGATTAAAGTGGAGTGTGTGTTTCATTAGGTTTATTCTGACATTGTTATTGACTAATGTTAATTTAGTGATAATTACTAAAAAAATTATTAAAAAATTGTTTTATCAAAATTTTTGCATATAGATAACCAATCTAATCAAGAAAACTCAAAACTTTTAAATTCACTTACACCTGAGACTGTGAAATGATAACATTTTATGTTATCCTTGTCAAAAATAAAAATAAGAATTAATTTAGTTAAAAGCTTATTTTTATATTTCAAATACATTTTTGCTTATTTCAATTTTATTTTTATTAATAAAAGTAAAATATATTATTTTAAATGTATTGGTATTTTAAGGAATAAAATGTATCATATAATGAAAATGAAATATTAATGTAAACCGAAGGAACAGACATAATTTTATTTTTATTTTTTAAATAGCAGTCTTAATAAATTTTAACATTATTTTGTTTTTTAAATACGTTTACTAAAAGCTATACAAATATAATATTAAAATTAAAACTTGAAGCTTTATTTTAATTTTGTTTAATTTTCTTTTGATTGACTAAGAAATGAGAGTACCATTGTCTAATGAATATATTATTTTAATATTTAAAAAGTGTTCTTTAATTTTATATTAAGAAATTAAACTATCACATTAAAAAAAATAGTTTGTCATATAATTTTAAATATTTTTAAAACTATTTCATGAATTTTTAAAGTTAATATTTTAAGAAGATTTTTAAAATCATTTTTATTGCATTATATATTGGAATTAAATATTGATTTATTTTTTTATTGTTAGTATAAATTCTTCTAAACTCTTTTTTTAAAAAAAACATTTTATTTTTTTGCATTATGAGAAAAAATATGGATTTTTATAAATATACTAAAGGTAAGAAATAAATATATTACATCAGATATTTTTATATAGCTACTCTTATATCAAAGCCAGGAATCTCTTAGCCACAAAGACCAGAGAAGCCTTTTAGCCACTCTAATTCCCTTTCCATTCACCACCTTATTTTTTCCATATTCTTCTCTATTTTGCTCCTTCCTATTTCCACAACATCATTTTTGTCTACTCTATGGCCTTTATATCTAGATCCCTCTTATCTTTTTCCAAACCCAGCATAGAAAGAACGAATGCACTTTCTGTATAATCACTTTGTTTATATTTATTCTCCCACATCTTCATTATTTGTATCCTTTCTTTTTGTAATAATTTGTATTAAATTAGCAGATGCCTACGATTTTCTATGCCTTCCTTACAAAACTTGCAGACTAAATAACTCACATTTCTCCATTAATGTGTATATTCCCTTGTAGCTAATGATTCCATTGGAGCCTTATGGTAAACTATTTTCCTTGCTATTACTATAAATTAACTCACACACAATATTCTGTTTATTTCTATACATATTTAAGCTTTTTTTATTCTCATATATATTGCTTACAATAACTCCCCTCATATGCACATTAATGCAATTTTTTTATATAATTCCTTTATTTTCCTGACAGTGTTCTTAACCTCCTCTACCTTTAAAAAGACTTATTTTAAAAGGTAGAGGAAGTTAATAAAGCTCTGATGAAGATGGCAGGACAGTTGAAACTGTCAGAAAAATAAAGGAATTATATTTTAAAAAATTCCATTAAAGTGTATATGAGGGGAGTTATTGTAAGCAATATATATAAAGTTATTCTAAAAGATAGAGGAGGCTAAAAACATTCTGATGAAGATTGAATGACAGTTGAAAGTGTCAGAAAAATAAAGGAATTATATAAAAAAAAATTGCATTAAAATGTATAAGAGGGGAGTTACTGTAAGCAATATATATGAATATATAAAGAAATTAAAAGAAAGCAAAGGAAAAGAATAAGAATATTCTTTTTTCTCCATATTAGTTTTCCATCTTAGCAGCTCTTTATTTTTTATTAATGCATCTTTTTTTATCTCATACTTTGACACTATAATCTTCAACAATCCTTCTAATACAAGCAACCCACCTTTTACAAGTATACTGACTTAAAGTTTTTATCCAAATCTTCTGCATACTGTACTACATTCCTGACCCACCTTGTTGCCTGTTTAATAAAGTCATTTTACAGTATTGACATATACATATTTCATTGTGAAATAAAATGGAATATGATAAATATTTTTAAGGAATGCTTTTTCATATTCCAGTGCTTATGGATATATATTTTTGTAAAATAAATATTTGGTCTTGATTCCAATAATTCTTCTATACAATATTTTTTTATTATTTCAAATCTTTATTCTAATTCACTATTTTTAAAATGTACCATTTAGATAAGATCAAAATAAGTAATGAAATTTATATATTGCTAACTAAATAAATAAAATATTTGTTTATAAATGTTTTGATGCAGTTAAATTATTTTGAATATATACATTCACTCTTTTATTACTATGTGAATTTCCTTAAAATATAATTACTTGAGTTCTTATTGATTATAAAAAGCATTAAATTTAATAAATATGTCTAGGAAATTTTTAATTCTTTCAAATAAATTAAATAAAAGCTACTTTCTAAAAAATAAGATTTTGTTTTATTTTCATTAGTGATGGATTATTCATGTTTACATTAATGAAAACCAAAATTGCCGCTTGGTAAGAGGTGCTTTTCTGAAAGTAAATTTTAGTGCCTCTCTTTCATTCTATGAAATAAAATTCGTAAATTAAAAGACATTTTTTTCATCATTTTCATAAGAAAAGCTTGAAAATATGACTTCAGTCATTAAATATGCTTGACAAATAACTTAGATATTCTATTCATTTATTTCTATAAAATAAACCTGGAGATTCAAAGACATGCTAAAATAAAACAAATTAATGTTGACAAATATAATTTTTGAAACAATAATTAATTAATATTTTAAAATAAAAAATATCTACTATATGTAGTAAATTTGAAATTTTTATTTTTTTCTTTCAATAGTTTTTATATTTTTTGGACAATTCTGCAAAATTGCTGGTAAAGATAGAAAATATTTGCAAATATGATAATTATTTTTAAGTATCTAAAACAATGCACATTCATGAAGACATTGTTCTAATTCTTTTTTCTCCTTGGGAAAACTCTGATATTTTATAAGTAATTCCATTTCTAAATTTAGTTACTTGCTTATTAAAACATTATCTATAGCTAGAATATGATTCTTTGGTCCTGCTTGTCTCCATTATTTTTTCTAAACTACAATAGTTGTAAAAGCCGATGTAATTCTTAGATTTTATCAATATTTAGATCAACTTTAACTAGAATGTTAGTAATAGTTCTTGTTTGTTTAAAAACCTATTTAAAATCTTTCATGCACAAACTAATTCATATTTTCTATTAACAAAATTATATTCATTCAGTAATAAATTATTTACACTGATTAATAAATACTGGTAAATATAAATTTTGCATCATTTCTAACTCATAAATCCAATCAAATCAAGCCCTGTGATAATATAATTCTTTATGTATGTTTTTTTTTTCTTTCTCTATAATGGTAATTTATAAAAATCATGATAATGTTTTATCATATACATGATTTATGCTATTCTGTTTTTTTTTTCATATAATAAATGCTATTACATTTCCAATTAAATTGTTTAATTAATTTTAACATATGTCTTACACAATTACTTGTGTACTTTATCCTTAATTAATAATTTTGTGTGTGGGTTGATGTACCTCCAATAAATATTTGAGGTCAAACAGGTTAGATAGAAATGTAGTAGGGATTTTAAAAGTCTTATTTCAAACTATAGTGGGAATTAAAGTACATAGGAATTCAAAAAGAAAGAAAAAAGTGAAAAGAGGGTTCTTTTGGAAAGTTAGCTTACTTTCTGCATCTTCTCTGGTGTATTGCACTATGACACCCTGAGCAGGAGTTAATATTAAGATGGGCATAGGATTAAGATTACTGAGTCAGACAAATTATTAGTAGACCCTATGATCCTTGCTAATAAGCAGGATTGGTACTTGGTAAGGGACAAAAAAGCCATTGACCATAAATGTAAAAATCTACAAAAAAAGAAAGTTAAAACTGGGAGGGATAGGATTATCCAAAATTACTGATATGTGTCTGATATTTTTGTAGTCAGTTCTTTTCTCTAACATTTTGAATGATCAACCAACAGGGAAAATTTTGTCAAAAAAAGGAAATGACACCGAACTGGGAAAACTTCATATAGGAAGGTCTGTCTGATTATATATATATATATATATATATATATATATATATATATACTTTAATATAAAAATATACACAAATATTATAGACAACTATATTTGAATTAATAAATAATAAATTTATTTACATCAAATCGATTATTATTATTATTATTATTATTATTATTATTATTATTATTATTATTATTATTATTATTATTATTATTATTATTATTATTATTATTATTATTATTATTATTATTATTATTATTATTATTATTTATTAATTCTAATATAGTTGTCTATAATATTTGTTTATTAAATTATTTTATGAGGGCTCCATCATATATATATATATTGTGGCCTGTCTATAGGTGGTATGACCCTAAGCAGAGTTTCCAAGACTCTTATATTAGGCCCTACTTGGATTCGGGTTAGGTTCTATTAATAAACTTACTTTATCCTGATCATTTTTTTTAACTATAACAATTGAATTTAGATAAGATTAGTATTTATCCCATGTTACTTTGACATGAGTAAATATTTCTAAAATAAGATATATTTTAAATATAATCAATATGAGACTCGTTTATCTATAAACAGATCACATCCCCTTAACATTAAACAAATACAAAATACTTGTTCAATGGCATAAGAATACCCAGATATTCCTCCTTATTAAGTATCTACATACTCTCATGACTAACAATAATATCTAATATATTTTTTTATATTTATAACTATTAAGTTTTTATTCAATCACTCATTAAATTAATCTGTTAGATAATTACAGATAAACTTTGATTCATATTATGTTTAATAATTAAGATTAGCAATAATCACAAGAATAACTTTAAAATAAGGAGATCTCAGGAAAATCATTGATTTATTGATTCTTTATACTACCCATGAAATATCAAGAGAGATTTTACAGATTTCCATGGATAGTGTACAAATTAAGAAAGGTTTATAATTTAAATTCATAATCAAGCTTTATATGCATGTTCTTTAATACTGAATATTAAAATAATATTATTAACTAAATTGTGATTAACACTAATACTTTCACTAATAACTAATGCATCATTTAATTCTATATTAATAAATACACTTTAATAATTGGCAATGTCATCAATGACCTATGGGATCAAGGCAGCATGTAACAAATAAAAAATCTTTACTAAGAGATTTATGCTTATTAAACTGTTAGATTTGATCTAAACTGAATTGACTTTTCATTTTAATTTTGACTGTGTAGTTTGAGTTGTGTGATGTGGTAAGAATGAGCCCAGAAAAGAAATGCAGCAATTAGAATTTGATAAAACTTTTAAAACAATAATTTTAATCATATTCAATACAAATGACAATAAACATTTCCATTAATATCAAATTTAAAATAACTAATAATAAAATGATATACATATATTATCCTAACAATAATAACAGAAAATTAATTTTCAAAGTATGATTATTAAACAAAACTAATGATTTACCATTATATGTTGAGATATTTATCCCTATGTATGTGAACTATATATCACACATTCAGTTTATTAAACAATCTTTTTTTTTTCTATTTATAGTCTGTTAGTTCAATCTCTACATAATAATAGTACTTGATGATTAAGTAACAATACAAAACAATCAGTGAGAACATAGGGTCATAATTCTGGAGGTTATTAAGCAAAGAAAATTAATACTTTTATCTTTCATATAAGAAAGAAAATAATTGTATTTAGTTTATCAATTTGCACATGTAAATACAACCTTCTCTCTGGATTGTGTATATATCATTTTACATACCCTTCCATACTAAAATATCGAGTATATTTATTTATTTAAAGGATTCATAATCTTTAAACTTAACTGAATTATTAAATAACTATTAATATAACAACACTTGAATTAATTCCTTATTAACCTTTTAACCACTAATTATATTATTGGTTGTATGAGGTAAAAATCAAATCTTTTAATTGGCCAACTCACAAACTGAAGACAAAGCCTATTGTTAAAACATATTCGCCTATAATATTAAATTCAACTCAGATACGTTTATAAAAAGTATATTATTAATTTTTCAGGTTATGAAGAGAACGAAAGTTCTTTCAAAAATAAATTGCTATTTATTTATTCTAAAATATTCAATTTCGGCAACATAAAAGCTATAATATAAACAAAAAGATCGACTTTTATGTTATAGAAAAGTAAATATTTCTTTTTACTACAGCTTCAATATTTTTACAAAAATCTTCGATATTTTTCGAAAATAATTTTGTTTTTTTAGTTTATTTTTTAAAAATTATTTTTAATTTGTCAAATTATCCTTTTTTTAATACTTAAATCACATTCGAAATGAAAATCTCAAAGTTTATCTTTATTTTCTTTGATCAGGCAGTTTCTTTGTTTTTTCCAGCCAATCAGAATGTCTTTGTCAGCTGAGAACTGGCTGAGAGCCAATCACCAATAAGCTTCTTTCTTTGTTTAGCTTTAAATGCAGTTTTTTTTTATTTTTTACTTGTAAAAGAATTCGGAAGAGGGCACCATCTTATAGAGCTTTTAAAAACCTATTTAAAAACATATTGAACGAATATTTTCGTATAAAAACTCACAGAGTTAGAGTGATATCAGATGTCTACGAGGAGCCTCGTAAGAGGTGGGAAAAGGGTTAAATTAGTTTTCTCTTCCCCTTCCCCCCATTATACTAACAAATCATCGATTAAAAATATAAATACCAACATTAAAAAGAAGTTCTCTTTTAACTCTCAGCTAAAATATAAGAACAATTTTAAATCTTCTAGTTGTTTCACACTCCATAAACTTATCATAATGTTTTATTTTTCCTTATTTTTTGAAGATTCTGCTTATCCTAAGATTCACGAGGTATTTGAGTTACTGCAACAATAATCCTTGTTTTGTTCTTTGTTTAGTAATAAAAATTTATTTGTGGCTTGCTTTATTTACTTTAAATTATATATATTTCTCTCTATAGTAAAAAGCACACTTATTATTTCAATTAAATAATGTGTCGTACGTTTTTTTTCTCAGCTATAACTTTATAAAAACTGACATCCCTGCTGGTATGGCTCAAAATAAATAATATATCCAGAATAATAATGAACACTTTCATTACTAATTTAGTTCCATTGAATTTTAAATATATATACATAACTGTTTCCAAGAGATATACTAATTTTTTATCTATCCTTACTGGATATTTACGGTGCTTATTTATTTCCTTTTGTGTATTACTGCAGTTCATTTTCCCTATGGCACAATTATTGTTATTTTTCTGTGAATATTTTTGTTGATTATTCATCTCCGATTATTTCTTCAATACTTATTAATTTTCAAGAGATTATTGGAAATTCCGATTATTGACTTGCCCAGTAGAAAAATGATTAATTTATTCCATTATTTTAACAACAGAGCTTATAATTATCCATGTATATTGATATAGAGTTATAAATCATAAGGTTTTAGGAATTTTTAATCCAACTTTGTTTTTTTTTAAAAAAAAAAATATCACCAAGAAAAAAAAACTTAGTTACTTATACTTTATGATCAAGAAGCCCTTTCTCCCCCCCCCCTCTCGCTTGAATTTCATATTCCAAGATTGTTTGAAACTCTTTGATTGGCTAATATTTTCCCACTTTTTTCTATGAAACAATTATTTATTTTGAAAGTTTTTGGTTTATTGTTTTAAAATGACCGATTTTCCGTTTTTTTTTTTTAAAAATATTTAAATACAATATTTTTAGAAATTAAATAAAGATAGACTTTACTGTTTTAATTTTAAATCAGTATTTTGTAAAATTAAACCTTATTTATTTACTTTTGAATATAGCAAGATTTGAAGATAAATAATTTCTATTTTTAAAATCAAATGTGCACAAATAATAATTATTAGCATCTGTGACGCATTCTGTTTACAAAATTACAAGTTAAACTTCACTGATTTTAAATACTAAATGATATTACTTGTCAATCCATTTGCACATATATGACTCTGTAGGTAATTTTCTATATGTATTTTGAGTTAAAATCATTTATAAATTTCTATTACCTAAATTCGAGTTCAAATCCTATGATCTAATATTTCATTATTGTCTTCTTTTAATAAGTAAATATTATTGGATTTGTAAAATTTAAAATTATACACCAAAATCCTATTTTAGAATAGTCTGAGCTAATAAAAAGTGCACAATATATATATATATATATATATATATATGTGCACTTTTTATTACTTTTTATATATCCAGTGGGATTTATATATATATATATATATATATATATAAATCCCACTGGAAAGAAAAAAGAAAGTATAATTCTTCCATTATATCAGTATTTATTAAGATAGCAAACCATCAAACTTTAAGGTGTTTCTATTGTAAAGGATGAAGTGAATAACTATAGGGAGCTTGAAATTTTGAGTTGAAATCCCTTCTAATTACATTAAGTTCAGCACAGACGATATAATTTTATTTAAATATTATATACTCAGCCTGTATTCTCCCCATCCCTCATTTTTGTATTTGTATGGACATATTAGGGTACTATATATGACAGGTCAGAGTGATGTGACAATAATATTGGCATCAACAAGAACTATAGAGAGTTCCATCATCAGATTTTCAAGGGTATGGATGGCTAAAGAGTTGGAGGGTGGAGAAGATTGAACCCTGTCTATTAAAGTTTGTAGATTTGCTATCCTAATATTAATTGAGCATTGATTATATGTAGACATGAGAGATAATCATACAAACTAACTGATGAGAGCTGGTTCAGCATGAAATATATATATATAGATTATTTATCTTTTTTACATGTATGTGTTCATGCATATCAATTATATTAAATAAAATGAATGACTGAAGGGAGCTTAAAAATCTGAGTTCAAGTCTTTTCTAATATATATTCTGTGTCTCACACACATCACAACACTTACTGAACTGATATCAATATACGTGAAATTTAATTTATAAATATCTTTATAGTCTACAAATGTGTGTGCTATTGTGACATATATTATTGTTATTATATTACTTTGTCATCAATTTCTAAGACATGTACAAAATTTGAAGGGAAACCATTTGGTATAAATATATTAATCTTTGATTTCAAAATTTTATCTAAATAAGAAACAGAGTTTTTAACTTCAATAAAAGCATTTACAAATATGATTTGTATTAATTATATTAGATTTAATACTATTTGAAGAAAAAAATTATCAAAGAAATGGTATTACCATATGCACTTAAATAATAATAAAATATGATGCCAATTGTGGCTGTAAAACATAAATGTATTTAGAGAGGCATACTGTTGACTTTTACAATTTATTTCAAAACAATTTTTAAAAAATAATAATTTATGAGACTTCTTTCTTACTATTGTTAAGTTATCTGTGCGCACACACAAGTGTATGTGCAAAAAGTATGAAAAAAATAATTATATTGGTGAAGATAGAAATTAAACAGATATATAAATAGACAGAAAAACTGTTAATAAAATAAGTATTTAAAAGCTAAATCAATAAAGGTCTCATTAAAATGAAAATTTCATAACTTTCTTATTAGGGAAATCTGTGAAATGTATTGGAAATATTATTAACTTTAATCCGGTTTGACATTATTATCACATTACTTATTTTTTCTTTCATAAACACCGTTTTTGTCTACACATTCTAAGTTAATAAATGAAAAGCAAAATGAAAATAAAGAAATAATTTAATTAACTGCAATTTTTATCATAAGATTTTAAATGGAGGCAACTTATTTCCGTCTATCTTTTTCACTTTCATTTACTTTTAGCTATTGATGTGCAAATTAATCTTTTAAAAGAAAAGAATCATAAACTATTCCGGCTGCATGATGATTAAACTGTTTATAAATTACATGAACACATAATGCAATCACATGTATATACATATACGCATAATACTTTTTTCACTTTGATGATAAGAGAAAAAATTAGTTTATCAGCTAATCCAATCAATGCCAAAAGATAAATTGTATCTGTTTTTAGAATATATTAAAATATTTATAACTATGAAAAGATTGTCGACAGCTGGGAGAATATTTATAAATGATTTAGCTGATTTCTGTCAATCAAAAATTCTAATTAATGCAATTTCTGGCTAATAAATTTATATTGCCTTGAACATTATATTAAAAAAACATGTGTATTAATAAATGGCTAATATTTAAAGTAATCCACCTTATAAGAAAACCACTTCAGCATTCTAAAAATGTAATTGAAATAGGAAACTATAATTACGAGATTATTAAATGATTGATAACGAAAAAAAGTACATATTTATTTTACTATCTTAGAATAACTATTTTAGAAATAATTGGATAATTAATTCTGTTGTCCATAGATTGGCTAATTGACACAAAAATCATAACTTGCTAAGAATTTGTACATTTTACCAAATTTTATTTAGATCGGATTTTTAAATCTTCTGTACATTAGACATATGCAGTTTATGTGTACATGTGTGTGCATGCACAAACACTTTATCTTTCAACCTTTTTAATCATAAGTATACTGATATTTGGTTTAGTAGTGAATGCTTATTAATGACAAAAACCTTGTAGCTTCTTTTCCAATTGAAAAAAATTAAAAGAAAGAAAAATATCTATATATGGGATATAAGTATAGACTTATTGTATTCTTCTATGATGAAATTTGAATGTTTCATAAATCTAAGCAATATCTATGTATATAAATATGATTATTTGTTAACATTTATTTATACTTTAATTTTCAATTTATTTTTTTACTTTGATTGTATAATTTATATTTTTCAATTTGAATTTGGCATTTACTAAAAATTGTCTAAATAAACATAATATTAAGCAACTAGCTTTTAACAAAATAAAAAATACATATTTCAATTAAATGCTAATAAGATATTTATTTTATATAGCGCTATGTTGTATAAACTCTAATATTAATAATTAGCCATTAAGCTAATGCACATGCGCTTTGCGGTTTTTAATTATAAATGAATAAATGTTAGTAAAATATATTTTTACAAGGTGCTACAGTGGAATACTTTCACATATTGCAGTACTCTTCCTTATAGCATGTAAACAAAAACAAATAACTTTTGAATGGTTTAAGTCTTTAAAATGTTTATGACTTTTGAATAATTACTTTGAGCTTAGTGTTCACCTTCTATGCCTGAATTTGGGATTCAGATTATAGGCATATTTTAAACTTAATTTTTTTTCAAAAGTTCAATCTAATTATTCTTCCAAATATTCATCATAAATAAATATCTAATTCTATTTACTTGAAACAATCACACTCATTTTTTTTTGTCTGGGCCACATACATTTGTTGGTACATCAAATGGCCCACAACATGCTATATTAGCAGTCATTAACCAGTTGCTGTTGCATAAAAAAAATGTATTATTTCTCATTTCATGTGTGCCATAGATTGTAGACTATTGTACTATATTTTATAATTAACAGATTAATAAAATCTAAAACTTTTAATTGATTCAATTATTTATTTAAATATTGATGCATTTTTTGATATTGAGATAAACTTTTAATAATTTTAGATAAATCAGATTTATAAGTATTATGTGTTACTCTTAATATATCAAGGTGTGAATCAATAAGTCTGTTTCTGTATGCATTCTTTGCACATTTTATTTTCAAAATAAGATGATTCACAAAGATATATCAATGCAAACAATGTGAGAAACATTTGTGCACCTCTTTTGACAAGTTTTATATTTTTCAGGCACTAATTTCCAAAACTGCATATATTCCTTTCTCTTCCTTTTTTTTTAAAAAAGTGACTTCAAATAGCCCAATATAATCATTATCAAATGCAGTTGTATAATAGTTTTATTTCTAATGCCAATAATTTTTTATAAGTAAGAGACAATTCTTCATATTCCTTAAATCTTGGAAATCTGCTTTTAAATTCTTTCAATATGGTAACTAAATAATCTGAAATGATGGTATAGGTTTTTGAAGAAATATCAATACCATCTTGCTTAACTTTTGTTAACATTGAAAAATGTATAGTAATGGTATCTCTTGGTAATAAATAATTAGTTTTTATTCAAACACAAATAGTTTATTTGCAATTTGCAAAATAATTTTAAGTTTTGCTTTGTAAATTGATATTAAGATCACAAAGTTTTTCTGCAATGTTACATTAAAAAAGCTAAAAGACAGCATCATTAATCATTGTTAAGCTTATTATAAACTTTACTGTTTTCTTGTAAAAAAACATAATTTCATACCACAATGAAAAAAAGTGTTCCAAAATTTTCCCACTGCTTAGTCATCACACCGAAGTATGCAAAAGTATGTCACTGTAATTACTATTTATTTATTTCAAAAATTTTTATAACTTTCTGTGGTTCAATTCTTGGGATTGAATATAATTCACAATATTTATGATGATTTTCATCAAAGCATCTATTTCTTTTATGGATATATGTGCTCCCAAGTTTTTTTTTTTTTTTGGTGATAATAATAAAAGATTTGTTAAATTGTATTTCTTTTTTAATAGGGAAATAAATCCCTTTTGAAATCCAATCATTGAAGCACATTTATTAGTGTACACTGAATCCATTTTTTATTTCATTATTGTTTTTATTCAGAATAGTACTAATATTATCAAGAAAATCACTACCTCTGGTTTGATCCTTCACAGGAAAAAATTTCAACAAATGTTCATGAATTAAATTCTATTCTGTACAATATCTGACAAAAATGATACATTATGATGTTGCTGAAATTTTAGAACTAGAAACAACAGCCAAACTAAAATATTCACAATTTTTCAAATCTTCTACTAGGTTATCAGAAATATGTTTTGTAATATCTTTAATGCATCTAATGCAGATAAAATCTCAGAGTTGTAGTTTTTTTAATTTGTAATATTATTTGATTTTTATTGTTAATTTTATCAAATAATATATTACATTCAAATATCAGCCTTTCAAGCTAATCGTGCATGCGCTTTGCGAGTGTTAATAATAAATGAATACTTTCCTTTCCAATACAAGATATAGTATTTATGCAGGAATAAAATGAATCCACCTATTCCTTCAACTAAAATGCTTATATATGAGCAAATCTGAAGTACTGGCAAGGAAAGTGTGAGGAAAGACCACTCACTTTAAATTACTACTTACAATGTCTGAATGAATGATGTCGGTGAAATTGTCTAGAATTTACTAAACGTCACTCTAACTGAAACTTAATCATATGTAAATAAGGATTTATTTTTATATAGTGCTGTGTTTACAATTGTATTACATTCAAATATCAGTCTTTCAAGCTAATTGTGCATGCACTTTGTGAGTGTTAATAATAAATGAATACTTTCCTTTCCAATATAAGATATTCATTCAGACACCATAAGTAGTAATTTAAAGTGAGTGGTCTTTCCTCATGCTTTCCTTATCAGTACTTCAGATTTGCTTATATATAAGCATTTGAGTTTAGGAATAGGTGGATTCATTTTATTCCTGCATAAATACTATATCTTGTATTGGAAAGGAAAGTATTCATTTATGATTAACACTCGCAAAGCATGTGCACAATTAGCTTGAAAGGCTGATATTTGAATGTAATACAATTGTAAACACAGTGCTATATAAAAATAAAACCTTATTTACAAATAATATATTGGAAACATTTATGAAACATTTTTTTCACAACTTAAGCATCAATAAATGGTTTTATATTTTTGATAAGTATGTAACAAATGTCATACGATGCTTATGTCAGGTCTGCTTTTTATGAGTTCACCAATAACATAACACTTTGTCGTTGTTAGAATGATTTTTTAAAGAAAGTTAATTTTTCACTTGTTATTAAAAAGTCATCCGAATCATTATCATTAAATTATTTATGTTTCATCATATAATGGTGATCAATGTTATATTTTTTTTAAAGTGATACTTCCTCAACAAATCAATCACATTGCTGAATCTTTGTTATTTAACACAACAAAATTTTTTTCTTCCCAATTATCTAGAAACACTTTATGTTCATCAAATATTTTTTGTTTGTTGTTTGATGATATCATCATGGGTATTTAAAGTATAGTTTGATATAAAATAATACATTACAAAACAATTACAAGTTTTTCAAATCACTTACGATAATGTCATATCTCACTTTATCTGCAAATAATGGACTAGTGCAGATTCCATCTTAAAATGTATTTTACATGCCTGTTTTTATATTAATTCACCTATAAAATAATAGGTTTGGCACAGTTAGACAGGTGCCTGACAGTTAATATTATTAGGCATCAATAAAAAAATGAAAATCATATGTAAGTGGTTAGTCATTAACAATATATAATCTAGAGTTAAAAGAAAATATTTTAACATTTCCATTGAAATTTAGAATAGATTTTTTTGAATGCAATGTTTCTAGTATTTTGATTAGTATTAAGTCATTGACTTAGATTCCATTTATCTGAAAAGCAGACATCAATTTTTTTTAGTCAGCCATGTAGTGAGATTCTTTTATATAACTCTTCATAAAAGTATATATCCTTATTTCCAAAAATATTTTAAAAAGAGAACCCAAATAAAAGGTTTTCACTTGATGACAGGGAGTTCATACATCTTATTCAAATAACACAATATCTATGCCATTACAATTTAATATACTTGTGACAATGTTTCGAAGATTTATTGAGCTATTTATTATTATTAAAAATAAAAAGGTTTTAAAATATTAATTATACATTTCAGACATCAGCCATAAGCATTCATATGAATATTTTCATGCACATGAAATGTAATTTATCATTTATTTAACCGCTAATTATATTATTGGTTGTATGAGGTAAAAATCAAATCTTTTAATTAGCCAACTCACAAACTGAAGACAAAGCCTATTGTTAAAACATATTCTCCTATAATATTAAATTCAACTCAGATACGTTTATAAAAAGTATATTACTAATTTTTCAGGTTATGAAAGAGAACGAAAGTTCTTTCAAAAATAAATTGCTATTTATTTATTATAAAATATATTCAATTTCGGCAAATATAAAGCAAATGTCTAAACAAAAAAGTGCTGACGCAAATGCTTTTTTTTTTTTTGAATTTTACGTTATGGAAAAGTAAAGATTTCTTTTTGCTAAATCTTAAATATTTTTACTAAAATCTTCAATATTTTTTGAAAATAATTTTGTTTTTTTAGTATATTTTTTAAAAAACTATTTTAATTTCTCATTTTATATTTTTTTAATACTTAAATTACATTTGAAATGAAAATCTCAGTGTTTTTCTTTATTTTCTTTGATCAGGCGGTTTCTTTGTTCTTTCCAGCCAATCAGAATGTCTTTTTCGGCTGAGAGCCGGCTGACAGCAACACCGACAAGGTTCTTCATTGTTTAGTTTTAAATGCATTTTTTTTTATTTTTTACTTGTAAAATAATTCGGAAGAGGGCACCATTTTACAGAACTTTTAAAAACCTAATCAATAACTGTCAAACGAATATTCTACCATTAAAACTAGCAGAATTAGAGTGACGTCAGATGTTGATGAGATGCCATGTAAGAGGCGGTTAAAGAATTAAGTTAATTATCTACATATGTGTGTAAGTATGTGATTTTGTTTTAATAAAAGTATTCTTTTTCTTTTTTTAAAAAAAAATATTATTTTTTTTATGTCAAAAGAAAAAAGGATGAACCATATACTTTGCCCTTAAGTATGTAATAAAGTGGCACGAGTTAAAATGTATTATTTTGATCTTGAATGTTATTGCTAGTTTACTGATCATAGTTTATGATATAAATACTGCTTTGTTAACCAAATTGCAGGTACCACTGTGCTTTTTGAAATTTAAATAGTTTTTACCTTTAGGGAGTTAATATTGCATGGTTTTAAAGATAAATGAAATAGTTTGTAAATTCTGTATATTCTCAAATGTTGTCAGTAAATCTTTTAAATAAAATATATAGAACATCAACTCTGAATCTATTCACAGATAATATGTACATATAATAAGTTCAAGGAGAAATTCATTGACTATCTCAGTGGCTAACAATTCTAGCATAAAATAATGAGTTACATATAATAATAAAAAATATAACTATATATATTACATTTTTTTGGGACTTGCTAGGTGGCACAATATATATATATATATAGTAAGGTGGCACAATATATATATATATATAGTAACTTTTTAATCCATTTTCCATGGTAAGAATGGTATATAAAATGTAAATTATAGCTCCAAAATTTTAAATTTATAATTTAGATCATAGTAATGCTATAAACTTGAGTATAACAGTAATAAATGACTTAATAGATAAAGATTAAAAAGAGAATTCTATAGAGATTTAATAATCATTGCTAGTTATAAATAATTTAAATTATAATCTACTATATAATTTTTAATACACTATTTGTCCATTTAAATAAATATCTTCAAGTATAAATTTGATTTTAATGTACTTTATTGCAATGTTTCTTCAAAAGTTAAAAATATAAAATTGCAATCGAGGAAAGAAGAAACAATTATTGATTACAAGATAATAATTTATTTTAAAATTATATTAATAATAATATATTTTAAGTATAAATATTTATTATAAATTTTATATTCAAATTTAATTAATAATGTCATTTATTGTAAATATAGTTAAAATCAAAACTTTGGTCTTAAAGAAATGATTTAAATTAATTTTGTTTGTAAAACATTTGTTGATTTTAATATTTCAAATAGAAACAGAAAAAAAATTTATAGAAATAATAAACACCTCCATACTTCCCCATTCTTTTTAAATTCATATAAAATAAAGATACAATTTAAGTTAAAAACTTGTAAAAGTTGGTTTGGAAAATTCACCTATGAGAGTCAAGTCAGTAATTTTCTAATGCTACTTTATCCTGGGTTTTTTTTTTTAAAAAAAAAACATCATGCAGACGATCTGAGGAGAAAATTTCAAGAAAAACTGATAAAGTAGATAAAAGCCTTAATTTTTGTTTTCTCCATAAAAACAATTATAAAACTTAAAAATATTTGAAGTCTTAACTGCCTTGATCTAGATTGCCATAGTGAATTTTTAAAAAACTGACCTGAGACACAATTTTCATAATAACTTCAGTTTTAATAATGTTAGAGCAAAAAAAAAAATTACATTGATAGCAACTAGAAAAACTACAGAAAACAACAAGGCTAAGACAAGTAGTAATTATCATTTTAAAAATAAGAAAAAAGAAATTTCAACATCTAACATAATTATTATTGTATTGTTTGTACATAATTTCTAATTATTCATTAACTAAGTTTAATTTACATCTTCAGTGACAATTTTTTTGTATTTCTCACAAAAATTATCTTTCAAACCATATATAATATGTCTTATCTGAGATAATCCATAGCTTCAGAATCTCCAAAAGTATTCACATAAGAATTCTTCATTCTTATCATGTACCACACAAGTTACCAAAACCCAAAAGCATCTATAAGAAAAAGATTCATCCAAATAAAAAATACAAAACAAATTATTTCCAGAAGATAGATATGCATTTGTCATCATAGCAATTGGCTTCTTGTCTATCTAAAACTTGAAATTGTAGATTACTGTCTGTATCACTGATAAATTAGTATCATCTCTTCATTTTATATTTTTTGTGTACATCAGTGATGTTTATATTCATTATACACACCAGTGGTGTTTATATTCTTTATGTGTACCATTGATACTATCTTGCTATATTTATTTTATCACATAGATATAATTTATTTGCATATAGTCCACTTGTCAGCTATAGACTTGAAAATAATGTGATGAAAAATATGGAAAAACTAGTGACTCCTCAGATGAGTATCAAGGCATAGGCCAGAATCAGAATTTGATTCTTTGCCTGCATAAGCAATATTTCTATACATTTGATTATTAGTTTTATAAATCATTACTTGTAAACACAAACAAACCATATAAACATAATAATAAATAATAAATTATTAAACCTTTTGAGAATCATTATTTTTATAAAATAAGTGGATTAGAACACACAAAATTACTGTAAATTTGAATTCATATGAGCATAAATGAATATAGAATTTATATAGACACACACCATTACAAATGCAAATTAATAAAAATTAAATCATTTTTTCAACTAATTAAAAAAAATTAAAATATTCAAAAAATTAAAAAATTAAAATTGTATACTTATGAGCCAATATTCTTCAATTATGTTTAGACTCCATGGAAGACCTTGTTCAGCATATTTTTAATCCATTTTGTGAAACTCGTGGCACTGATAAAAGTTTTCTGTCTTTATTGCTTCATGGAAATTAGAAAATTGATAAAAGAAAAAAATTAATAAAAATCCAAATTTTATTGGATTTTTTTGTTAAAGATATTTTTAGAAAACTACATTAAAGATGTATCAAATGCCCATATTTCTGTTAACATCATGCTTATAGTTTTTATGTCATTAAAAAAAACATTTTGACTAATCAAATAAATTGTATGGGACACCCACTTAATAATCTGAAGCAGTTAAGCAGAAAAAATCATATTCACAAAGCTATCTAAGAATATGAAATATGTTTTTAAATAATTATTAATACTATGGAGTAAGTAAATTACTCTTCATTATGACCTGATTACAAATTCTGATCATCTACTTTTAGCCAAGATAATACCACAAAGGAGTTTGAAAAATCAAAGTTATTTTAATTTTGTCTAGGATTACCATGAGAAAGAAAGCACAATTGCAGTGCTTCAGAGAAAAACATAATGATAGTCATGTAAGAAAACATTCATTTCTCTGTGCAAAATTAAGAGTTGAATGCAAGACAAATTAATCTTCCTTTAAAGTAAACATTTTGATAGGGAAGAAATAATTTGCAAAATTTCGAAGAAAATATTTAGCTTATACTTAATAATGGAAAAAAACAGATAAAACTTAAATTAAGATTTCTTATGTTTAAATAGAAGATGAGCTTTTACTATAGTATTTTAAGAACTGAATATTAAAATGGGAAGGATAATTAGAAAAAATATCTGTGTAACTTTTGAAGGATATGTGATAGTCAGAAAGATAACATACTACAAGCTAGAAAATTAAATGAAGTTATCTAATATGTGTTTGAAATTTTACAAGACTTATGAATTACAGAAAAGGAAAGAAATTAGAAAGTAAACTTATTGATGATTCATTTGAATGTTTAAAAGTTAGTGCAGCATGCGAGAATGAAATGGAGATTTATTTGGAATATTCATCAAACTTTCGATAATGGATTTTGAAGATCAGGATTATATACAATACAACTTTAAAACTAGCTAGGAAGGATGCACCCAATTTAAAATTTTGTTCTGTCATGTGTTCTTGTTGTTGAATGTTTGTTTAACTATACATGCCTTTTAACAGAGAGAAGATAGAAGTACCTCAATGCATGTAAAATGGTAAACATTTACAGAGTAAACATTGTAATATTAAAATAGAAACTGGAAATGGGGTTTAAAAAGACTTTAATTTTAAATTTATTAGTAATATGTTTCTTGTTTGATATGAAATGTACACACAAGATATTTTTCATAATAATGATTTAAAGAATTAATATACGTAATTTAGTATATAATATTAAAAGTATTATTTTTTTTTTCATGTTAGAAAAAAAAAGGTATGCTTAAATATAGGAAGAAAGTACTTATGAGTTATAATATAAAAATGTGTGCGTGGAATATAATGTTAAAGCTGTATATTTTAAGCCAGTATATATTTTAGAAAATTAAATTTTATAAAATACATTAAAAGGTATTTCGAATTTATTATTGTTAAAATATATTTAACAAAAGGGAAATGAACTAGTGATCATAAATAAAATATGATAGGATTCTCGAAAAAGAATAATAAACATGTTATAAAATATAATATTTATAAAAGCAAGAAAGAGTGAATGTTAATGTAAGACAATATCATGATCTCATTTGTTAGAGAAAAAAATATTATTGATAATAATAATAAAAATAGATTATTTGTTTTGTGATATGATTGCAAACATAGATAGGAAAGTATTTCATGGGAAGAATATACTATTGGTATAGAATTGGTAGAATATTAGATGCTAAATACAGTATAGGAGAAGGTGAGTAAAATTCCAGGGTAGGATATATATAATATCATCCTAAAGAACTGGTAAATAGTTAAGTGGGTGTAACCTTTGTGATATCTAGATAGTTATTAGAATGAGATGGGAGGATTTTTGGCAAAGAAATGAGTGTGGTTCATACTGTAATTGCATATTGAAGAAACCAGGATAAAATTGGGATAACTTCATTAAGAAAATTATTACCTATCAAAATATGACCCCTCATAAATGAAAGAAATGTCCATCTCTCTAGTAGGATAGTATTAATAAAATCAGTTGCTCATCTTTATAAAGTTTCATAGTAAATAATGATATAGTATGCATCGAATGTAGACTCAATATTTTAAAGGATTCTATAGTTTTTTTTCCTAAATCTGGATAGATCAGCCTATAGATAGGAACCGTATACAGAACGAATGTTCCATATAGTTGAACAAAATTTGATTAAATTATCATATGAATAAGAATAACTGAGATCTAAGATTAACAGAATTCTTGAGTAAGAGAGAGAATGAATGCATAAATGAATTGCATTATATATATTAAAAAAAAGAATCCTAACTTTATTATTCATTTTAAAAACATCATAAATATTGTCTTTTATTTTTTTTATATTTACCACATCAATAATAATTTTGTTGATAATATGGAAGTGTAATATTTCAAATCAAATTTTTTATAAGATTGTTTAATATATTAGGAGTTACAAAATATCAGGTAATATGCAAAATGACTGTGAAGATCTCAGATAACTGATGAATGATGCAAATATATCAGATTAGTATGAAAGCATACATAATACAATAATAAATTTATAATTTCAAAAGATCTAAAAGACAAACTAAGGGAAGGGATACTTGTATATAATAACAATATAACTAACTTGTTGTAAAATTGTAAAATAGTTTAATGCTTATATTTTTTTATTGTTATGTGTATAATTGTTTGTTATTTATTCTTAGTGTTGTAAATAAATGAATATTTTGATTTAAGCTTTATTATAGTAATTTTAACTAGTCTGAGAGTGATCTCCATCACAAGATCATATCAATAAAGCACATTAACTACATAAAATTATATATACCAAATTATGATTTCATGCCTCATTTAAGAATCTATGCTTAAGAGTTTATAATTTATGTATTAACTATCAGAAGCTATGCTTAAGAGTTTATAATTTATACATTAACTATCAATTGCTTTAAATTATAACTATATTAAAGAAAGCTTATGGTACTTCATATTTTATTAGATGCAAAAGAATTTTGAAGAAGAGCCATATGAAAAATACTATTAAATATTACAAAATGGAGAGCATATAATAGAAATTAGCAATATGTTTGAGAGTCACATTCTAATTTTCTAATTTAAGTTGAAATATATGTTATATCATAAGTTAAAAGTATTATATAATTTCAGAGTGCAAGTTACTAACCAAATATATTTATTTTAAGGTTTGTAATTCTGAAGGAATTAATTATGCAGGTGAATGCTAACTAACTAAGAGATGCATTTCATTGAATTAGACTTGGTGGATAATAATGGTGTGATGAAACTTTGATTATAAAAAAATAAGTATTCTAGAGTAATTGTTATTAACATAAGTATGAGAATAAATCTTAGGAAAAGTAGATTAAATTATTTAAGGGGAGGTAATGAGTAAATAATGAGTGTTAATTTTCATGTCACGTTATTATAGTTAGATTAAGTTTCCAATAGGAGGTTAATAAAGGTTTGTAATAATATGTTTTTATTAAATGGTTGGATCCCAGTAAAATCCCTCTTGCGATTCAATTATTTAATTATCAATCTAATTGTTATATTGGATTTTAGAATAATGCGGTCAATGTTTTTATTTTTAGGATTCTTAAATTGTAGAACAGTAGTTATTTCATTATTTCAATGAAATATTATGTTCGTCAATGCTTGTTGTGTGAGTTTTACTAATGATTATAATAGGATAGTAGCAGGAGAATTGTTACAATAGCATTGCTATTGTAGAGTGTATCGTATATACTTCTCAATGTTAAAACCACTTTCTTGTAATCATCTCTAAAGTTTATCTTATGTTTAATATTTAGCAAGTTTCAAGCCCCATAAAGAGTTTTATACATTATTGTTGTTATACTTCATTGTTTAGTATTGAGCTAATATAATAGGAGTACAACAAAGAATGTAGGGTAAGGTAGAGAGTTGTGTTGAAAAAACCGGAAGGAAAGATTACAATATCATATCATATATATATATATATATATGTAAACTTATAAATAAATGTTAGAAAATACAGTAATTAAAAATTTTTAAAAAGAACAAAAAACATAAACATCACTTAGGAGCGCTTTCAAATAACATTGTAATCTTTGTCTTTTATTGAAATCGCTCCTAAGTGACGTTTACATTTTTTATTCTTTTTAATACATTTTAATTATTGCAATTTCTAATATTTATTTATAAGTTTACGTATATTGTTTTGAAGAAATACATACATCGATTTGTAGTATTATTATATGTATATATAACTAATCCCATTTCTGGATTTACATTATTCTGAAATGATTACATCAATATGATTTTAAGTCCATGTCAGTTTCATGTTTATAATTTCCAATTCCAAACATTAAATACTTCAAGATTAAGTGCAAGTAATATTCAAATAAGTTACCCCAATAGCATCAATACAAAAAAAGGTAATAGATAATATAAATATTAAAGCTTTAAATGTAATCTGACGCATCAGCATTTAGTGGTGAAAACATTAAAATATATATGTGGACACCAGCTTAGCTCCTAACATTATGTTGTTGATCTTTGATATATATACAACTTTTAATGTATCAATGGAGAGTTTGACTGTTTTAATATATATGTAATAAGTTCAGTTCATATTGCTAGCTACAAATTTAAATATGAAATGTAAAATCACCTCTGCCCCAAACATTACATTTTTTCACAAGGTAATGTAATTATACATAATACTTGTTTTAAATAAGTAGATATGTTGTATTATAGCCATCAAGATTTCAAGTGATAAGACATTGCTTTGAATAGTATTTACCTAGCATGGATAATTTACTTACATTAAGGAGTTCAATATAATAGACCATTATCTTAAATAATTTATTTTTATGTAATAGAAATATCATTGTATTAAAGGCCATTAAAAGTTTTATTAATTAGTTATCATTATATCTACTGGGCAAGACCATAACCTCAGTTTGGATGAAATTTGGAATATTTGTCAGAATCCAGTATAGCTTCTTTTTTTTTTCCCAATATCTGAATTATATAATACCAAATAAATATACAATTGTAAATTACTAATGGGAAAACTAACCATTATTGGATTAAAATAAAGATAAATATTAATTTGGATTGATTAAGTAGGTGATTATAATTTGATGTAGATTTCCCTATTGCAAGAAATGTGTCATTTTTCTACAGTTACTGAGCCCATGAATTTATCTTTTATTTTAATGGTATATATATATATATATATATATATATATATATATATATATATATATAATGCTAAACCAGCACTTACCAGTTGGTCCAGATCATCATCTCCCACATATATATAATCAGTACTTAGTTTATATTAAGATAGCAAATCTTCAAACTTTAATAGACAGACTTCAATCCACTACAACCTTTAACTTTCCAGCCAGCCCATACCATTGTATATTACATTCAAGTTCCAAGTATATAAATTATGCTTGTATTTAAAATATTTCACAATTAGCCTGTATTTTGCCTAGCTCTCTTCTGTGTATTTACATGGACAAAGTTTTATTTATGAGGAGTCACAGTGACTTAAGGGCAACATGAGTATGACAATAATATTGTCATCAACAAGGGATTTGTGTGTTCCAGCATCAGGTTTTTAATGGTATGAATAGCTGAAGAGTTAGAGGGTGGGTTGGATTGAAGCCTGTCAATTAAAGGTTGAAGATTTCTATCTTAATATAAACAAAGCACTGATTATATATATATGGGGCGTAGATGATGCTCTGGACCAACTGATGAATGAGTGCTGGTTTAGAACAAAATACATATACTAGAGATCATTTATCTTTTTCACGTATGTGATACCCATTTGATCAGTTGCATAAGATAGATGGACAGCTGAAGGGAGCTTGAAAGTCTGTGTTCAAATCCCCTATTTTCTATATATATATTAAAGATGTTAATGTGCGTAAGGAAGAACAGCAGATTGAAATCTGATTATAGAAAATTAAAAACAAAGAATTATGTCATGTTTGCAATTTAACAAACAGCATTAAACTACAAACCAATAATGCAGATTTGTATTATGTATTAAAGGCAATAATTTACTATATTTGCCTCTGAGGGATCTATTATAATTTTGAGAAATCACTAGACATTATATCTTCCAAATCTACAGACAGGTTATTGAACATTCACCAATATTTCTTATCCAAAAGAATAATAGCTATATACTAGTCTGTGTTTAAAATGCATTATTATCATGTATCTATTGATTACCGTCTTATACTAGTTTATATTAAAGTTATTAAAGCGCTTGTCAATAGTGTTTTATATTATTTAATGTTTCTTTGATACAACAATAGTCGTATTGTTAGATTGTGATTTATAAGGTTATTAATATAATTACTACTTCTAATGTAGACAATGGAACTAAGTTGTGAAAGTAATGCGATACATTGTTTAGTATATAATGATTGCTGGAAAAAAAATTAAAGAAGCAGGTTGTATATTTAAAAACATAATAATAGTTCTTCAAATATATCAAGTGATTATGACGGTTAGGTGACTACTACCTCTAAGCTTAGATAAGTCTGTAAATAAAAGTTTTCAATTTCTTTTTATGCCTCCCTCTTCCTCTACCAATATACTACATTCTCGGAATATCCTAAATATGCTCTACTTGAATGTTGTTTATTATTATTTAAATTATTTTCTTTAAAAATTCATTTATGGGAAGAAATTATGTTAGATAACTTGAGCGATTGCCCCCTCTTATTTTCAATTTAATATATTTAGAAATAAATTTTAAAAAATGTAAATTAAATAATATAAATGAAAAGTTATATATTTTATTAGTTAAGTAAAATATTTCAGATATTTTTGTGCTTAGATATTTTCACTAGTAAAAAAATATATGTTCCATTTATTAAGAACTAAATATTTAGAGATCAAGTAAGCTGATTAAAATTAAAAGAATTGTTCCAGTTTCAGAAATAGAAATATCATTACAAATAATTAGATTGTTAATCTGAATCTAGAAATTTCCGTGGTAGGCGAAAGTAATTAAAAGATTATAGATTGCTCTCTGGGAATGATTTGGACAGGATAAAAACACAATTTAAGAATATATACATAAGCACACATTCGCATTGTGAGATCTGAAAAGATATTGTGAACTAAGGACAATTGTTGCGGAACATATTTTATTACCTTGTGATTAGATAGTGAGTCTGTTGACACCAGGTAACAGAGAAACCAATGTAATAAAAGTCACTGAATTGCAACTATCCAACTCTCAATCAGAAAAAAAAAATATGAAAAGCATTGGATTTTCTAAGACAATACAATATTTTAACTCAACTACTTTTTTTATTATCTAAAATAAAATTATCTCATAAAAAGGTATTATACATACTAAAAAAATCCTTTCACTAAAGAAGATAACTAGTAGCTGCAAATTAATTTATGAATATGAATATAACAGCCACTATATAATATCAATTGATTACTCAAGTTAACAATAGATCTATCTGAATAGATTAAATAATGTAAATTGATGATTGTTATAATAGACTTGTTTCCATCTTGATCTTGGTAAAAATTAATAGTATATACCATTATCAAGTGAGCATTATATTGATTAATCTCTTTCGTTTACTTATTTATATACTTTTTCATCAGAATATTCCTACTGCTCAAATTATATAAATATAAAAGATGCATATTATATATATAAACTTGTAATTTCAAAATCCAAAATAAGTATGATTAATGTCTTGCATTGTTCAATGTAGTTATAGAATAACAAACTCTTGAGTTCAAGGGTCATGAATTTTATCCCATCTCTGTCATTTCCAGTGCTCAAATTTCATATAAGCTTCCAAGCAATAAACCTACTAATTATTTTTTTTTATTTTAACATTATTTCTTACAATTTATCATATTTCTAAAATTCTCAATTTAAATAAATATTTTATAATAATATTTACAGTTTATAAGTTATGATGTCCAACAATTGTATTATTTTAAATACTTTTATTTTATAAAATATTTAAAATAGAAGAAATAAAATGGTCAATTAGCCATTTATTGAAGCTAAACCTCCATTAATGAGCTCTACTAAAAAATCTTAGTGAATATATGACTGCACAATATATATATATATATATATATATATGTATTTTAAGAAATATTCTATAAATTGGGTTGATTACGAAAGTGTCATAATATCATTATTTCCATAAATAATAATAAAAATGATTAAACATATGGCTGTTTTATGACATTTGACAATTTGGTTGAGATTGAATCCATGAGTCTTTCATCTTGACTTGTTTACTCTAATAATATACCAAACCTCACCGAACAATAATGTTTCTGATCTTGCTAAAAAAAAAATTAATTTAATTCATATATCCAACGATTGTCTTCTTGACAAGTGCAAACATCGTTTTCAAATTGAATGTACTGTTTTGTTTTGCTGGTGAATTAATTCTAATATATAAGATATATATTTGACACAAACTTCATCAGGTCGCAAAATGCACAAAAAAAAAAAAATAGTGAAATTATTTTTAACCTGATACATTTTTTATCAAATAATTTGTTTAAAATTTCCAACAGACCTAGAAATATATATTCAATATTTTCATATTTTTTTTCTGTTTATAAAACTGTGTTAAGATTATCTTAAATTTATTGCTTTCATAAATATATTAAAATATATTATTTTGAATTACTATATAAATTTATATTATCCATATATATATATTGAAAAATAAAATATTAATAATTAACGATACCTTTTTTCTTGTAATACATAATTAATATAATTTAATGAGCTAAATCAATATATAAACTTTTATATTTACCTGTTATATATATTTTTTTATTTTCAAATGTAAACAGTTAATTTTAACACTTTATTGAAGATTTAAATATATTTCATTCATTAAAATATTTATATACTGTATAATTCATGTTGATTTTTAATAATTAATACTTATAATATATTAGTTACTATGTAGATAGATAGAGATAGAGAGAGAGAGAGGGGGGGGAGAGAGAGAGAGAGACGAAATAACAAAGAGCGGAAGAAAACATCAGCTTTATTGGTCTACTCTGTAAGATTATTGTTACTCAAGTGCTTATTCCATCATATATAATGTAAATCTTTTCTTCCTTATATATTTCAGAAACATTCTTATACAATATTCTCCATCGTATTATAATTTTAATATATATATATTGTAATGGGCTGGGGACTTTTACAGGAGGTAGGGGGAGCACATCTTACTATGATCAGACTTTGGGTCTTTGGATAGGATGCATGTGATTACATGATGAAATACATGCCTATGATTGTATCTACTTCCAATAGATTAGCTATACCTATTTTTATTAACCTAGATACAATTTGGGTCAGTTCATCCAATTCTCACCCCTTTCTAGCCACGTTATATCACAGAATTCGAACTCAGGGAGTAATTGCTTGGACTCTCTTATCAGGGAAGGAGATCACACTAATAGCAGTTATTGCATCTCTATATAGGTGATAATTAATTACCAAAAATCCTATAAGCATAGATATATAAAAAATATGTATGTGCAGTATAAGTATATATGTATTAAAGTTATAATAATTAACCTAAATATGTATATATATTTCCTCTATAATAATAATAATAATAATAATAATAATAATAATAATAATAACAACAACAACAACAACAATAATAATAATAATAATAATAATAATAATAATAATAATAATAATAATAATAATAATAATAATAATAATAATAATAATAATAATAATAATAATAATAATAATAATAATAATAATAATAATAATAATAATAATAATAATAATAATAATAATAATAATAATAATATGTATTAGAATAATTAAGATTATAATGTTTATGATGGGTATGTAAATAATGAAGAGCTATAAAGCTGATGGTGGATATGGAAATAATGATGAGCTAGAGACCAAATTAAAATAATGAATTATATTGAGATTTATTGATTAACAAAAATATAAAATACGAATAATAATTCAATCTGACACATGTAATTTGTTTGTCAAGGATGAATTTATACCATATTGATATCTAATAATGATATTATTAAAAATAAAGTCCTTACCCTCAACCCAATGGAAAAATTCAAGCAATTGACCAATTATTTACAACGATGAGTATGCAACATTATTATATATATGTGATCGCAATTCTATCTAGCTAATTTAAAATATGTATACAAACATAAAGAAATATCTTTATTGTCCAGATAGATCAATGGTTATAAATCATTTATACAAAAGCAATATAAAAGTAAGCTTAATTAATAATAAATAAATTAATATAAACTCTATTATTATCTAGTACATTTCCCTTTATGTTGTCAAAAGTCTGTCAGATGGGGAGATCAGAACTAGTATAATTTTTTTATTTCATACAAGTGATGATAATTAAAAAAAAAGTTAAATCTAATATGTTCCCCCTCCTGACTCTCATAATGAATTTTTCCAAAATTATAACACATTGGCTTCCAATTGTAAAAAATGAAAATATACAGAAAATTTACAATAGACAAAAATAATAATAATAATAAAACAAAAATCACAATTTTTATCCCATAATATTAATTAAAATATGATGAGTCTGCTGAAAACTGTTTATTTGCCAAATAAGTTCCTATGAATGAAGATCAAATACTGCTCCCACGTCTTGTCTGGATCAAAAAGCAGTGATATTCTCCAATTGCTCTGTCTTGGATTTTGTTAGACATTTTATTCAAGGCAAAAGATGTTCTTCAGGTTTTTTCTAAATGGGTAGGTGAAATCTTTAAGCTTTCGTGGCTTTATTGATGACATAGTATTTCCTATGGTATGAACTGTTTAGCAAGCAACCATGGTATAAATATAATATTATATATCTATTGATTTATTTACTTTTCAAGTCTTTAGTGGCAATATTTCTATATAACAAAATAGTTAATTATTGTATATTATTGTTATTACATGAATACAACTAAAATTGCTTAATTAGCAAATAAGTGAATCTTCCTTTTTTAAATTATTCCTTCCAATTCGTATTCTTGTTTTAAAAGTTCAGCTTTTGATCATTCTGAATACTATTTTAAAAATATATATTTAAATTCCAACATATATATATCCATCTTTGTATTAGAATTTCTTTTTAAGCTGAAAAAAAAAAAGTTTTTTCTTCAAATGCAGAAGACAATATAACAATTAATAACACTTTGTAAATATGCATGTAGTTTTTTTTAAATATATCAACCTTGTCATTTTCCATTGTTAAGCAGACATAATACATATAATTGGGATTAAAACAATAATTTGTGAACATTTTAAATTTCGTCTCTATAGCTGGTTGCTTTGTGATTAGAATTAAATTTAGTCATTGTTTTGTGAGGTTTATGTGCAAGTTTTTGGTATAGTTCTCCCCTGTTAGTGACACATAACACATGTTTTATACCAGTGTTAGTATACCTATCTGTTTTCCCTAGTGGTTTAATGGTTTTTATTAATTTTTTAAGAATAAAAAGATGTTTATGTAAATATATATGTTGGAAAGGAAAAATGTTAATATGATAAATTGCTTGGCAATTTATTGGTTAAGCAAATATGTTTATGTGGCTCCAATTGGCAGAGTGACCCAAATAATTGGATGGTGTGTCAGGTTATAACTCATCATTACAATATATATATATATATATATATATATATGTAATGATATATATATATAATATATATATATATATATATATATTAAATTTTACAAACATGAAATTTATAATATATTCAGAATTAGACCTATTCCAATTACCATATGGTAAATAACATGTTAATCCTCACAGTGTAAATTTCTAAACTTCTAAACAAACACAATCCATTTTGACTGTGACAAGAAATGTATATAGAAATGAATTTAAATACTAACAACTGTGAGAATGAAATTGTATTCATTGCATATATAAATAATGCTTAAATGCCTGTATATATTCAAATAAATGTTTTATAGATATGTATTTTTAATCAGAGATCAGCTAAAATATATTAAACAAAAAGCAATTAGTTAAAAATTAGATGGTAAACTGAAATCATCTCACTAGAAACAGTTTTTGCAATAGTCTGACGTTTAACTTCATGAAAAATCTTATTAAACTTTCATTATTTACATACACACACATATTTATATACAATAGTTTATAGGATTATAATTGTAATTCAGATATCTATATATACACACTGAAACATTCAGATCTGTTATCCTACTGTTTCACCTACTATTTGCTATAGTAGTATGTATTTATGTATACCTATACCTAAATGTTCATATCTTATTATTATATTATGCTAATATTATGCTAAATTTTAAACCTAATTATACTGGTTGTATATGTGCGCATATATTTCAGCATACAGTATAGAAAACGTATGTATATATGTAAAATTCAGTAAATATGCACATATATAGTTCTAGTAGTTAAATAAATGAAAAAAATGTTATGTATATGTAACAAGAAACTACATGTATGCAGGAAAGAATAATGTTAATATGAATGAAATAGTAGAGAATTTCTTTATTTAGAATGTTTATTCTAAAATTAATATTTGAAATTATAATATTTCTGCATATATCACTAAATTATATAATGGTGTTACATATATAATAAAATGTTTTTCCATCTTTAGATTTGTTTTTCTGAAAAGGATGATTTCATAAAATTAATCCTTCTCACTGTATTCTGATCTATTTAAAAATTTAAGAGTAAAAATAGATTTTAAAACCAAGTATGAATAATTTAACATGGTCAAGATCAGGAAAAAACCACCTGTAAAAAAATGAATAACAGTGGGATTCCAGATTTCCAAGAATACAGTGAGGTAATTGGAAAAACAGATATGAAACTAATAAGACAGGGGAGAGGAGGTAAGCTAGTATTTAAGCTTACTTCAGCCATCTTTGAAGCAGTCAATACACTTTGGACATGCTAGAGTTTTTGAATTCTAAGTATTTTGTAAAAATGATGATGATGTCAGGGTATAGGGCAATTCCCTTGCTTTTTGGATCTCACAATAGTCTGTAGGATGTGGAGAGTGGTGAAGTAGAGGCCAATGCTACCTAAAGAAAAAGCCCAAGATAAAGCCAACTTGCCACAGTAGAGAAAAGATAGTAGTAACAAATCTCCATCCATCTAAAGTTAACTTTTAAACTAAACTTTGTTATTCCTAAAAGCTAGCTAAATTTATTAATTATGGCCAAAATAACTTAATATATTTTAAACTTCCAAGTTAAATGTATATTTTATTTTCTTTGATCTAAATCTAAAATCTTGCCTGATTTATTGTAACTGATTTATTTGAACTTATTAACTTCATATGATTTAACTGATTTTATGTTTCCCATGTATTTCACATAATTTAGCCTAAAAATAATATTTACTTTTATTAATAATTTTATAACTGAATCAATCTAATTTAGGCTAATCTTGTTTCATATCCCTTTTTAAACTAAGCAAATAAAGCCAAATTTCAGATTTCACGTATGTGAAATCTTAATTTTAAATTTATGTTTCTTTTAGTTAAATCTATGCCAATTTTATTTAATTTTCAATTATGTATTTGTTTATGCTGTGTTGTTCAGAATGGAGTTTTTATTCTTAGTTAAATTATTAGTGAGAAGCAATTAGATCTTCTCACACATATATGTAATTTCATATATATTAATGCACAAACAAAACTCCCTTCTGAAATGGATAAAATAAGTCTTATTTAAGAGATATAATTAAAAGCTTTCAAATGCTTTAAAATAGATTTGCTTTAAATGTAATATTTAATTAATATTTAACTGAATTGATGAAATACAGCATAAAGCTAGAATTTAGTATCATAATTATCCAAAATATGCTGTATTCCTCCCTAGAATTATTAATGCCTATATAGATAGCTTTGCAAATTAGATTCATGAGCTTTCCTTAATAGCATAGTAATAGATGCTATACTATGAACTGATCTATGGTAGTTTCATGGAAGGAAACTATTGTTTAGCATCCTATTGTATTACATAATGATGTGGTCAGCAAGGCTAATGTGTCTTTAAAAATGCTTAGGCATACATACTTGTTGCTGTATTATTATAATAAGCATATGTTTTTTAAGGGCTACCCCATTACTCTTAGTTCAGATAACTATCTTCTTCAGATGGGTGTAGGTTAAGAGCCATTCCATTCTGCATATTTAAAACTGGAGCATGAGGATCCAGAAAATTAAACTAGTTATTTGATCATCCAGACTAAAAGGTCTCTATTTCACAGCAATGGGTACGGTGTTAAGGGAACCAGTACTAAATATGAATCCCATGAAAAAGCACACATTCAAAATGCACAAACTCAGATTATGTATTTTTCATATGCCTTGGTATCTGAAGTCTGACTGCCAATCATTGGTTCATGCCACCATATAATTGTATATTTCAGCATCGATCTGAAACAGAATCTAATTTTATAGGCATATAAGCTATATAGAGAATATATTAAATAATACATGTCTAATGAAATATTCTTTATAAATGATAATAATCACTTACTTCTACTAGCTCTAAAGCAAATCTAAATCCATAAATATAGCATAAACTAGGCATAGATCATCATGAGAAAATTAAGCTAAATTTTAGTGTAGTAATAAGTCTCATGAAAATGTAAATTAAAATATTGCAAATCTTCATCACCTGCGAGTGATATATATATATATATATATATATATATATATATATATATATATCACTATATATATATATATATATATATATATATATATATATATATATAGCAAGCAAAGTAAATTAAATAATTTGTAATCAGAAAACTAAAGATCACCTGCAAGTGATTTGGAATGCTGTCTATATATATAAACCATAACTGTTTGTAGTCCTTAAAATCATCACCTGCATGTGAGCTAAAATTCCAGATAATACTATATTGTAATTTTTGGAATCATCACCTCCATGTGAACCAGAAGCTCAAATATTAAGTTGTAATCCCTAAATCTTCACCTGTGAGTGAGGCAATTTGTATAATCCCATTCTAATTATTATTTTCATTTATTAATTTTATTATTTAAATATTTGGCTTTCATTAAATTAACTTCAATTTTAACTTCTGCTTAGTATTTTTATTTTGCTCATAATTGATTATTGATTCATTATTGATTAGTTAACTATTAGTATCTAGTTATCATGAATCACAATCCATATTTTGTAATGTTAGCCACACACCATCTATATAGCTATACTGTTTAATATGCCCATTAGCCATAATCTTGTGCTTCACCGATGTGCTACTGCTAGCATGCGATTAAAGAGAATACTGCTGTGGCCTCATATATGTCATCCATAAGGTAATAAATCTTTGAGTGGTAGTAAAGGAATTGAGATGAGATTGCACATGGGGTCTCAACAACTTCATTTCAATCAGCCTTGGAATGATTTACTAAAACTCTGGATTTTATTACACAATAGTACAAATCTGACCATTACAACACAATATTATATACAATATTATTGTAAATTTTTGTTTATTATTTGACTTTTTCTTATATGTCTTTTTTTAATACAGGAATCGTTACTTCAAGTCACTTAGGTCAATTATAAGCTGGTTTATCATTAGTTTTGATTTTTCTTTAATTATTTTCATAAAATCATATGAACTACATCAGATTAGTTGGGATAGTTGTAAGAGTCTCATTAGATTGGCCAAACTGATTTCATTTTCCTTAACAAAATCCAACAGTGTTGAATAGTAGAATCGAAACCACTAAGGATATGAATTATTTTATTCTGTTCAATATAGCACAGATACTTCTGTAATTGTATTTTGATCCAAGCAGAAGAAATATAAAAAAGTAACTTATGTATTGTACTGCAGTGAATTTATTTCACAATGTTTATGATGATGGTTATAAATTGTGTTCATCTTGGAAAGCTCAATTCATATCTGAGTTATACATTGCAGTGATCTCATACTTGTTGAAATATACTACTTGACTTAGCTCGATTTTTTTTAAAGTCAAAACACAAATTTCTGTTGACAAATTAAACTTTTTACCAATATCACCAATTAATTATTATGCATATATAAAAAATATTTTAAAACATTTACAATTATTTTTAACTTTTTATTTATTCACTATTTCTAAATATTATACGAAAGTGACAAACAATAACTGATTATAATAACAGTATTTTTATTGTTGTTTTATGCTGACATTAGCTACAATAATTTTAGATGTGAATAGGCATGTGTGTTAACTTATCATTTAATGCTCATGTGCGCACACACACAGTTATATATATATATATGTGTGTGTGTGTGTAATCAGATATCAAAAGTTTACAATGAAAAGTAACAGTATTATAGAAATAAAATATTTGTATGTATTAAAAATATAGTATATTTTATTAGGATTGCTATTTAGATACCAGTGTGCATGCACATGTTCAGTGGTTGGTTTCAGTATTAAAAAATTTACTTGCTGATGATTTTAAAAAGTTTATATTGAGTTATTTGTTATTGAGAATGATAATGAAAAAGTAATTTGAACAAATGGTCAAAACAAGTATAATCTTGTAATAAATTAATCACACAAAGTTTTCATTTAGCACTGAAACTAATATGAGTGATCATCTTTTAACCAATTTTCTTAGCAACTACAATTATAACAGTGGATGGTATTCTCTAACAATGACTGTAGCATTCATTTTCACATTGTAATTTGAATCCGGAGCAACAAAATCAACATTTTATTACCATTATCAATTTCGAAATTTTTTAATTAGCAGGGGATAATGATAATAGAAAATGATGTCATGCAATATTTGTGACTGTCTGCAACAGATCTTCATAAGGTACTAATCCACACATTCTCTTATATCATATTTGTTTATCAGAAATGATTTTACAAAGCATATAAATCACTTTTGAAGGCAATTTGAATCTGTTTTTTATGTGATCCTATTTTTAGTAATTAATATTTGTTTTCTCTTTTTTTAAAGTTTTCTAGTAAAATAAAGTGTTTTTTATCAAATATCAGTTGAGCATAACTTTCCACAATCTCAGGATTTTTAATGATACTTTCATTTCCATGTCAGAAATTTTATCTGCAATATAACTGCCTCTCAAACAGTAAACTTAATATAAATCTCTATTCACAACAAATACTAAACATTTCAATGAATAGAGCATAAATTTTATAGAAATCAAATTTAACTGGGAATTACATTTTATTTCTTACATTTGATCAGTAGTAGATTTAGCAATATTGTTTGTTTACCAGGATTTTACTAATGGAAACTAGTTAACAGTTACCTTAAGTAATTTGTACAGATTGAATTTAGAATTGAAACTATAGTAAGACGATTGTCGTTTCAGAGAATTTCCTTATATCATACTATTTAAACCAGCCAATTGTATTTTTGCATATTCACAGGAGAATACATTTTCATATTGAGGCCAGCTCTTATAAATATGAGCAAAACAATAGTGAAAATTATTACCATTATCAATTCTGACAATTATTACTTATTATCAACTGAGTAATTAATATATCATGGGTAATATTTGCAGTAATAAACAAAAAATAATATAATAATAGTATTTTACAGATATGAAGGTGACTTCTAGACAGCTAGAATTGTCTGAAACATTTTAATAAAAAATCTTAATAAAAAATACAAGAAGTTTATATATTTTTGATTTATTTAAACATTTATATTTATGTAATAGATGTTTAGCTTTAGATATATTAATCTAATGAAATGCTATTTATGATATTTAGCATTTATTCTAAATAAAGATTTACAAACATTATTTTATTGCCATTGAATTATGTCAAAACAACAAAGTTGGTGCCTTCAAAATCAGAAACAACATAGCCATAAGAACTGACATTTATAATTGAAAAATAATTTTCAGTAAGAGTGAAAATTAAAAATACCATGAATATTTCACATTAAAATACAGAAAAAAATTATATAATGCCTAAAATATGGCTTTTAGATAAATTTAAACACAGTTGCCCTCAAAATGGGCTTATGTTGGACAGACTATATTTTTAAAATATTAACATTAAAAAAATATGATTTAAAAATTGCAGGTTTAAGAAAAGTGTGTAAAGAAACAACTGTAAAGTTTTGAAATTGCAAGCAACTCTTAGATATTTTTAAGCATTTTTTTACAAATATTGAAAAGTTACTATTTTAATTTTTGCAAAAATATTAGCATTTATATATAGTTTAAACATAACTTAGGACATGCTTGAAAAAACATTACATCTGTGATATGAAGAATCACAATCTATGAGTCATGTGAATCTTAGTATGCTTTGTTTATCTAATAATCCAAATATTCTTGAATGAGTCAATTACTGATCAAATTTAAACATTAAGAAAGCTTTTCTAGACAACAAAAAAATAAATCTTAAATTGAAATTTTTATCTCAAAGTATCCCAAAATCTGTACCTATAGTTTATATCAAAATTTTTACAAGGATAGAAAAAAATAACACTAGAATATTGGTATCATATACAGATTATTTTTCTAATATTGTCATTGTATTCTTTTGCTTTAACTATCCATTTTTTTAAATGGCATCAAATTGACTAACATAAAAGTTAAAGATTAGGTATCTATGTTGTACCATATTAAGTATTAAATGTTAGAAAAATAAACTTTATGATCCAAATTAAAATAAACAAAGAGTCAATGATAATAAAGCTTGGTTCTGGGTCAGTAGTTTCCATTATCTCAAAAAGTAATTAGTACAATATTAAAAAAATATTGTGCTTCAAAGCAATGAAATAATTAATTATTTCTAGAGTAAGAAAATTACTCTTTTTAATAAAACCAGTGCAAGTATTTCTTAAGAATGCTTAAACTTTTTATCATCTTTTTTTTTCTGATTTAACTAAGAATTTTGGCAAGAAACTTAAATAGCTACTTGGAATAAGCAATAAGTGACTCTGATATCAACTGAGATGAGTTCAACTATGATAGCAATGTGAAAGCATCATAGGCATTCAATAGAAATTTTATGCATAAATCTTCCTGCATCATTTGATATATTTTTTGTGTGCAGAAAAAAAGAAGATATGGAAGTTATGTTGAGGACATGTGCAAGGGTGGGTAAAGAGATGGGGCTTAAATTTAGTGAAGAAAAATCAAATATAATGATGGTTAATACTGGGGAAAGAGAAGATGTAGAATTTTTATTGGGAGATATTAAGTTAAGTGTGGTGAATAGATATAGTTATTTGGGAATTATTTTAAGTAATCAGAAAAATTATTTGGATAAATGGGAGAAAGGGATTGATAAAGAAATTAACAGTGTTTTCATATAATAAATATGATGTAGCTAGAATTATATGGAAAGGAGTTGCAGTAGCAGGGTTAACATATGGTAATGATGCATTATATGTTAGTAAAAAGATATTAGATTATTTAGAAAAAGCTCAAAGGGAAGTAGGAAGACATGCATTGGATGCAGAAGTATGGACAGCAAGGGAGGCAATTCAATGAGAAATGGGATGGTCAAGTTTTCATATGAGAGATGCAAAAAGTAAAATGAAAATGTTTGGTAGATTGCAGTTTATGGATAATAAAAGAATAGCTAAAATAGTATTTAATTGGTTTATGAGTAAAGGGCAGGTAACAAGATGGGTGAGAAAGGTAATGCGGTATGCAAAAGATTTGGATAAAGAATTTATATCAATATATTTGTACAAAAGATGGGATGATTGTGTTAAGAGGAATGGGATAAAAGCATAAATTTATTAATAAAGACTAGGGAGTTAAAGAGATGGAGAAATAGTATAGAGAGTAAAAAGAGTTTATATATATATATATATATATATATATATATATATATATATATATATATATATATATATATATATATATATATATAAAAAACAGAATATTAGGTGTAAGTTAATATATGATAATAGTAAGGAAAGTAGTTTATTGTTTAAGGCTCGAACGGGATCTTTAGCTACAAAAGAATATACATGTAAATGGAAAGATATGGGTGATTTATTTTTTAAGTTATGTAAGGAAGGAATAGAAAATATTTGGCATTTGTTAATTGAATGTAAATGTTTGAAAACAGAAAGGGTACATATAATGAAGTTGTGGAAAAATAAATATGAAAAGAGTGATTATACAGAAAGTGAATTATTGTTTTTTATGCTGGGTTTGGGAAAATATAAGGGAGATTTAGATATAAAGGTTATAGAGTTGACAAAGATTATGTTGTGGGAATGGGATAGAGCAGAATATGGGTAAATTTAGAGTGGGGAATGTAAAATAAAGTGGCTAACAGGTTTATCTGGCCATAATTGCTGAGATATTCTTGACTTTGTTTAAGGAGAAGCCATAATACATCACATCACATCAAATACATTAATGTTAACAGAAAGTATATTGATTATTGTACCATCATTGATAGAGATTCTAATTTACACATCTCTATAGGTCCTGGTAAACTAAAACATACCAAATTAAAAAAAATATTATTTTTAACACAACATTGAACCAGTCCAGATTTTTCTAGAGATGCTGAATCAGAAGATAGTGCTGCAATCATTAAATAAAAATAACTGTGATAGTGAGACAATATAATAAAATAACAAATATCCTAAAGAAACCATGATATTTTGAAGACCATATCACAACAAGAAGTGGAAGAACTGTTATAAGTCTAATTTTAACAAAATATTTTTAATAATCACAAAGTTCAAATTTAAGATTAAAACTATTAAAAGTAATAAAATTAATTCATTTTTAATTGATGGCTTATTGTTTAAAAATTAAAGTAGTCAATATTATTCTTGCAAACGACAACAGAATGCATTTTTATATTGTTCTGCAGTTAAATATAAACAATAACCTTAGAATATTATTATTTTCATCTACTTACACACATTACTCATTACAGATCACATAGTTATTATCAAACTAATCATTACCATCAAGTACTGCCATAATTAATTTCTGCATAGTAACCAAGTTTGTTATAACTTAGTTACATATTAATTAAGACTAAATCCTGTTACATTCTAGTAATCAATATCACTGACATAGCTACAAACATGGTAAACTCTTTGATGTTAACAGAGTAAAAACGCTGCTGATATGTTTGCTAATCCAATAACCTACTATTCTATCAAACTAATTATTAACATCAACCTAAATAAACTACAAAAAAATTACATTACAGTAACTAAGCATTACACTTAAAACTAAAATAAATTTATACTTCTGTGATGAATTTTTATTTTTATCTAAACATTAGGTGTTATGAACTGTAATACTTAGTTTTATTGTAAATAAATATATTTTATTGATAACTAATTATATACAAATATTGAAATATGTACAAAGAAAAGTTTAATTTAATAAGCAAACTTATGATGAAACCTTGAAACATATATTGTCCAATGCTGACAAAAGTATGTACTTCATATAAGTAATTATTTAACAACTATATTTGTTCAAGGATTCATGTTTTTATGCAATGTTAATCACAATAAAAGTTCAAGTTATGATATTACACAATTTCATTCCAATATCAGCCTTTCAAGCTAATTGAGCATGTGCCTTTGAGAGTGTTAAATAAATGAATACTCTCTTCTTCAATCCGAGATATAGCATTTATGCAGGAATAAATGCTATATCTCGGATTGAAGAAGAGAGTATTCATTTATTTAACACTCTCAAAGGCACATGCTCAATTAGCTTGAAAGGCTGATATTGGAATGAAATATAATTGCAAGCATGGCGCTAGATAAAATATTTGCTTATTACACAACTAAAAGAGATTGTAGAATGTCAAGGTTTGTTCATGATATTCTTTGGTAAGAATATGATATTCATTAAGAATTTTATAACTTTAATTTTATTTCATATTTGTTATTCCATAAATATAACTCATATTGAGCTGTTTATTATTGAGTGTGATGACTTAGAGATTGAATAAATATTGTATTCAAATGGCTGAAAAATTGAGTAAGTATGTTAAATAAAATGCTGAGACTGCAAAATATGTTTTCATTGCTGTTTCTTAACAAATGATAAAATAATAATAATAATAATAATAATAATAATAATAATAATAATAATAATAATAATAATAACAACAACAACAATAATAATAATAATAATAATAATAATAATAATAATAATAATAATAATAATAATAATAATAATAATAATAATAATAACAACAACAACAACAACAACCGTAATTTTATTACTCAGCTGCAGTCGATAAAAATTACCCACCCCCAAATAAATACCATTTGTCAAATTTATAGCTTATTTATTTTACATGTTCCCATCATTTGCTAACACTACCATAAATTTAATCAGTTTATTATTAACCCTTAAACCTCTAATTATATTATTGGTTGTATGAGGTAAAAATCAAATCTTTTAATTGGCCAACTCACAAACTGAAGACAAAGCCTATTGTTAAAACATATTCACCTATAATTTTAAATTCAACTCAGATACATTTATAAAAAGTCTATTACTAATTTTTCAGGTTATGAAGAGAACGAAAGTTCTTTCAAAAATAAATTGCTATTTATTTATTCTAAAATATTCAATTTCGGCAACATAAAAGCTATAATATAAACAAAAAGGTCGACTTTTACGTTATAGAAAAGTAAATATTTCTTTTTACTAAATCTTAAATATTTTTACTAAAATCTTCAATATTTTTTGAAAATAATTTTGTTTTTTTATTATTCTCTCTGAAAATAATTTGTAATTTCCATAAATATAATTTTATAATACTTTAAATCATATTCGAAATGAAAATCTCAGCATTTTTCTTTATTTTCTTTGATCAGGCGGTTTCTTTGTTCTTTCCAGCCAATCAGAATGTCTTTTTCAGCTGAGAGCACCGTAACAACCAATCACAACTAATGTTCTTTCTTTGTTTAGGTTTAAATGCATTTTTTTTTTTTTACTTGTAAAATAATTCGGAAGAGGGCACCATCTTACAGAACTTTTAAAAACCTAATCAAAACCTGTCAAACGAATATTTTAACATAAGAACTGGCAGAGTTAGAGTGACATCAGATGTCAACGAGGAGCCACGTAAGAGGTGGGAAAAGGGTTAAACTACTATGTATGATTGATAATCAACTGTTTCAATAAATAATATGCTAAAAGGTGATCAAGTAAACAAGTTCGGTATAAAACGCCTACATATATAGAAATGACACTAGATAATTGATAATTAAAGACTGAAAAAAAATGAAACATTTGATGATTATATTAGACAAATCAAAAAGCTTAAATGCAACATTTAAAATTTTTTTTCATTATTGTCTGCATTTTATTTTATTTAAAAAAAGTGATTAAAAATTATTGTATTAAATAGCATATTTATTTCATGTGCTATTTTTGCCTGTCAAAAGATAGAAGTTTTATTTTTATTATTAGGAAAAAAACTATGTAATTAATGCATTGAAAAATGTCTGCAAAACTATTTACATTGAGAATAGTGTTAGATACCTTTTTTTAATATAAAACATACAAAAGGAGAAAGATATGTGGCATTAAATTTACTCTAATTAGAAATATAAATAAGCAGTCATATAAAATTAACATTTTGTCTTTAGATACAAAAACAATATATTATTTTATAATTATGTGGTTTATTAGTCATTAATATAAAATGTCATAATTTTTGGTACAGAGTTATAATGAGCAATAATAATAATTTACACATACTAAATGATGATGATCAATTGTACTATTATAAATATTATGTGGCAATAAGTTGCATTTTTTTGCTTTTATTCTCTATCTAATAATAGCTAGATACATATTTACCAATCAATAATGGATGGATAGAATGGATGGTTGTGGTTTAACTATTGAAAGTAAGTCATTTAAACTTTCTTAAACCTTAAACAAATGTCCAAATTTTATCTGATTTGAATCTAAATATATTTGCCAATTTTTAGAAAAAAAAATCAGATTGGATTGGATAGAAGTAATAATCGAATTTAAACTTTTAAAAAAAGAGACTGAAAAGATCCACATCCTCACTAGAATCATGAGAAAAAACACCTTGCATGCCTACCAAACAGTAGATACTAGTCAGGTTTAATGATTTATAAAATCCTTTGAGTAGTAAGATAAAATACTTTTAAAAAACCAAATAGAGTAAAATTATCAAAATGTTTTAAATAAAGATTTTTTTAATTAAATATAAAAAAGATATAATTTAGTGTCAAACTACATCATACTCACAGATTTAATACTATTTATATCAGATGAACATATTTGTGATTTTTATTAATCATTTGATTATTATATCTAATCCCGATATAAATATTAAACCTGAATTAAAAAATAATATATATAATATGGCTGTTAATTAAACATCATTTTATAGATTAATTTTATTTCATTTTTTTATTTATAACTTACATTTCCCCACACATTCTTGAAAAATATCATTATATTCATCTATATAAAATTGAGAACCAATGAATAAATAATGAAAAAATATATAAAAATTGAGACTATGCCAAATAAAGAGTGTTAGATCAACATGAAATGCATCTTGAAGGTCATTTATCTTTTTCAAATATTCTATATTTATGTGTTTCAAAAATGTTTGGTGGAATGGAAATTTTAACATATCTATAAAGTCATATTTATATACTTTATTTTAATTAGGATGTAATATATATATTGTGCCCATTTCAATTTAACCTGTGGATAAATGGTAGTAATGTACTACAATGAAAACAGAAAAAAATCATCATCACATTTTCTTATATAGGAAAAGAAGCTGTAGGGCACTTAAGATTAAACCTACAGGATCAAGTCCCAAAAGCCTAGGACAGAAAGAGAGTGGGGAAATATTTATGCTCTTTATCTATTTGCATTGATAAAAGATACCTTGAGTTATTTATAGGTATTTTTAAAAGTTAGGAGTAGAAGACATATAAACAGTTCTCTGTGGACACAAACTAAAATTTTCATATTTTGAATATTAAATTTCTTCAAAATTGATCTATACTTACTACATTCAGCTCTGTTTTTTTAAACAATAATTTAAGACTAATAGTTCTAATAATTTAATTTTGAATATTAAATTATACTTTGTAAAAAGCATTCAGATTATTTAGATAGGCAAGTTTTCTGAATGTCTGAATATCTGAGTGTGTGCTTGTATTTTACATAAATATATTTACAGTTACACATATATTAATAGAAATATTCTGTTAAAATGATTTTTTAGAAAAACTATATAGAATTATATTCTGTTTATTAAACTCACAAGGTTAGAATTTCAGTTGGCAGTAAAGTTGAAAGTTTTTAAATCAGAGAAAAAAGTAATTAAATTTTATAAACCTAGATGTGAGACAAAGGGGTGAAAACATTAAAGTAATGGATTCCTTCCAGAGCAGTTAATGTTAATTATCAAAAAATCTATTAGTCTGGATTTTTTAGCAACAGTAAATTTGAAGCAGATGATCAGTTTTAATCAAATGGTTTAACTAATTAAAATCAGGTTTTTTATCTGGGTCATTTGTAAAAAACTCACTGATATAAAAAGGCTGGAAATCACTTAGAAGGAAGAGAAAATATATATATATTGAAACTGAGAGAACAAGTTAAAGGGTGAAAAAAACTGAAGTGCTGTCATTTTTATATATAATTTTGTTTGGAAAGTTTTATATAGTGATGACAAGTTAAGTACACATATGTTTCATTTGGAGGATCCAGCCATTTATCAGCCAATTCATATATGAAGGGTATGAGCCAAAATATTATAGATCCTAAGACTGATTGTGAAAAATGAGATAGAAGAAATGGATTGCTCAACTGCATTTTGAATTGAAAATGAAAATAAGTAAACTACTGATAGTGTTAAACCATGATAGTTCAGTTAGGCTAGTGACTGAGTTTAATCCCCAGAAAAAATGATAAAAATATAAAACAACAAATCTCCTTAATGTATTAAAATAAGTATGCTAAAAAGAAATGAAGAAACAATTCCAGTGCCAAATGGTTCCTATGGAAGCAATTATTGCAGTAAAAGTATTGCAATCCCAAACCAAGAAACAATAGGATTATTCCAGTAAACCACTGAAATTGGTAATATATGTATGTTACAGATTGGTGTATATAGTTGCTGTAAAATGTATAAACATTCCACAAGCTGATTTTGAAATGTTGAAAAGTTTGTGCCTCAAGAAAATAAAAACACTGTTAATATGAATGATTATTATATATTTTTCTTTTTATTATATCAGTGACTATTAATAAAATTTGTAATAACAAATTCTTTATTTTTTATTATCTCTGAATTTTAAAACCAAAATAGAGTAAACAGCAGAGTTTCAGTAATAATAGCTAGTACAATATTGAAGATTTTATGTATTCTAAAATTATATACATATCCACTTATTGATGTATTTTATTTTGTGAAATGTATTATTGTGGGTCAATTCAAAATTATGTAATATTTTATATTTTAAAAGGTTTTTTTGTTTAATAATAATGTTTTATTCATAATGGGAATCCACACATACACACACATAGTAATATAATTATACTTGCCACATTTATAGCTGTGTTGTATGAATATTGAAAGTGATAGAAAGGTAGCATTGGAGAAGTTGGATTTTCTTTTTAAAAATAATGAATATTGACCTCAGTAGCTTAAAGGGAGAGATAAATAATTTAAAGCTTGTTTATGTAAATGGTTTTATTTCTCTAGAATCTAACTAACCTTTTCTAATTAATTATCTTGTTACATGTTATGTTTAAATATATAAGGTTACAAAAGTATGTGTGTGCAAAGAGTGTTTATTTTTTTTAATAAAATATTTTTGTTTGGATATAAATTTTCAGTTTAAATTGATGCATAAACATTATATTATGACATAAACATTGGATACTGTCACTAAAGAAAAAAGGAGAAGAGTTTAATATTATTAATATTGTGATTTAAATATAAACAACTCATCATTGTTATTCACATAAATTTTCATATATATATATATATATATATATATATATATATATATATACTATATAAACATATATATATATATATATATATATATATATATATCTTTAAATAGTGTGTATATTGTAGTAGTCCAGTAATAAATGTTAATTTGTTTTATTAAAAGAGACATATATTTTTATTAATAGTATTGTTGCTTTATTAATTATGATCATTCATCACCACTGTTGAATATTAATGCTTAAGTTCTCATTTAAATATACTAAAGTTATGCAAATAATTATATGTTCATAAAAGCTAAATTTTATGTTAGGCACTATTTCTAAATCTTTGGCTGGAAGTGTCACTGTCATCATCATCATCATGTTTTTAAATTAATGATCTAAATAAATGTGTTTAATGGTCATCAATACATAATGTTCACTGTATTTGGTTACCATTTGTGAGTCATTATAAGATAATAACCACCATCTCGATCATCCTACATCAGTCAAGTCTGAATGAACTGCCACCATAAATTGATAGTGTTTGATGTGAGCTAGAAAGACTTATAAAAATGTTGAAATGCATTTATAATATTAAAATCTAAGTGATAATTTTTGTCTGATGCATTTTATATACACAACCAAAGCATAAGTATGTTTTTGTTTTTTCTTAATGTCAGTGTAAATGTAATATGGTCCTAAAATCCAAAATCCTACATCCAGTTATAAATAAGGTAGCAAAAGGGGTCTCAAACCTAGTACATTTGTAAATAGGTATAGAATATAACTTTGTTTAGGCTTAACTAACCTAGTAGTGCCCTGATAGACCATATTCACATAGTATTCACTTAATAGGTTAATTTTATGACTGGTTTAACCAAATTATTTTGTCTTTTGGCTAATTCACCCCTAGTGAATTTTTTCATAAGTATTATACATTAAAATGCATGTAAAGTGGTTTATTTTAGTATAATAATTATTTTCTAAAAAGTCTGTGCTAAAATGCGGGAAATTCAAATTTTCTGCTCTTACAATAAACATAAGCCCCACTCTGACATGTTCAGCCATTGTTTTTTGTCAAGACTGTAAAATGTTTGGTGTTTATGATATTGCAGTTTCCAATGATGCAAAAACATATTTATTTTCAAATTTATTACGGTTTTAATTTTTTTAAAAAAAATAATTTGCACTATATTATTTAGATATCAAGAAATTAAAATTATTAATAACTTAATTTGACTTGAAATACTTTATTTGCAAAAATATAATGTTATATTAGCAGCTAATGTAAGTATGGCCTCAAGCAAATTAAAAAAATGTTAGCTTTGACAGTAAACAATCTACTTTATGTTTACAATAAGAAAATATCATAATTTAGCAATAAATATTTAAAAAATTTAAACTTTTAAAGAATAATTTATAAATATAAAAGAAATATATATATTCATTTATGTTTTTAAAAATAATGAGAAACAAAAAATATTTTGTTGATTTTATAAATGGAAAATAATCTTTCTAGAAACAATGTGTAATGGAATGTAACATCTTTGTTTTGATTGTGGTCTCATTATATTAATATTTACAGAAACAAAATGTGAACATTTAAAATTTATTTCAGTAGTAAACAAAAATATCTATCAAAGGAAGTCAAATTTGTTATTTTCTGGTAAGTAATAATCATTTTATCATATATTTATAAACTGAAAATAATATTTCTAGAAACAATCACATTTAAAGTCTATGTTTTGATTACATCATTATTTTTTTAATATTTACATAAACAAAATGTGAACATTTGAAATTTATTTCAATAGTAGACAAAATCAAATAAAGTCAAATTTATTATTTTCTCAAAAGAAATAATCATTTTATCATATATTTTATGTTGATGTGTGGCACAAAAAAATATCAGAAATGCTGAAATGTAAGAGGTGTGGTGTTGCAATTTGGAACAGTTAACAGTGTTTGTATGTATATAATTCTGGTATATTTATCAAAGTATAAAAAATTCAAACATTTTAAATATTTAACATAAAGTTACATGATACCTTATGATTCTGATTAGACTCATAGACTAACACCATTATTTGATAGAATTAAAAACAAATTATTCAATTTAATTTTACAAAATCCTCCTTTTAAAATAATGCAAATTTAACTTTTTCATATTTAAACACCTTTTTTGGATAATCAGTTCAGTATTTTATTATTAAAACTTTTATTCACACTGTATTAGTACTGTGACAGTTTTAATTGTTTTCATTGTCCATAAAACTTTACTGTTAATCTTAATATTAAACAATTATAATTTATCAAAATATAATAAATTTGACTTTATATGATAGATATTTTTGTTTAGAAGTAAAGTATTTTTTTTTAAAAAACAAATTTGTTTTCTTTAAATATTGCTAAAATTACATTGCGATCAAAACAAAAACACTATTTCATCATTCATCTACCAGGGAATATTATAATTTTTTTCTCAGAAACAAACAAAATATTTTTATTTGATATTTATTTTTAAAATGTTAATGAATACGTATCAATATCTGATAGATCTATCAATTCATGCTTTATAATTTATTTTTTTAAATTATTTTTACAGTATTGAAAAATATTCTAGCAGACAGTCACTGATTACATGTTAGACATTAGCTTGTAATTATCTTCCCTGAAGTTTGACATGCTCAAAAATATAACATTCTATTTTTAACAAATTAAAGACTGCCAAAAGACAATAGAAATCAATTAAGGCAACAGAATTTAAAAGTTATTCAAGTTGCCAAAATTTCAGATATCTTAACAACTATAGATTTTTGTTTCAATTAAAATATTATGAATAAAATATAAAATTATTGCTACTGTTAATTATTAAATAACAAATGAATAACATTCTTAAAATATTTATTCAAACTAAGCAAATATAGAAAAAATAATAATAAAATGCAATACATAATGAGAACAATAACTTTTTTGATTGGATAATTAGAACAATGTCAAAAGAACCAATAAACAATTTTTTGGTTAATTGAAGTTCATTTCTAAAATCTTAATGTATTCCAACATTAAGTCATTATAATGCTGTGACATTCTGTTTTAAAATTTAAAATTGCATTTATAAGTAATAAATTTTGACAAAAATTATGTTTCTACAGTCAATGACAGAATATTATCACTTGTAGTTTCATTTTTACCATTACTATAACTTTACATTTTATTACAAAACTTTCTTGGGCTGGAAGTCAAGAAATTGTATTTGCATTTTTACCAAAATTTTGCAAACTTTTTTTACATCTTTAAAGATCATGTATATATTTATCTAATATTTTAATTTCAAAAAAAATCCAAAAGATGTCAGGATAATCAAATAAGCAGAGGTCTTTAAAGTATCAAATGATAGGTGCCTATAATGTCTTTGGCAATCTCAAACTTTGCAAGATTACTTTGAGAAAATATTACAATGGTGGAAAAACTTTTTGGGAAGTTTATTATCATACTTGTATAGTAATTGGGTAATAATTATTTGAAATCAAAATATATATTATTATATATTTATTTTTTACAGAAATGTTTATTTTTAAATATAAAAGAATAAATACTTCTGAATATTGTTACCAGAAAGATTACGATCATGGGAAATACAACTATCTAGAAATGTCCCTAAATAGTCTGTTATAACATTTAATGATATTATAAAAATTATACAAAAATTAAAATTTTTTAAAACATAAACTGATAGATTTACTTGATATTAAAAATAATGTATTCAGATTTTTAAAACAAACATCAAACAAAGAAGATTTTGTTCATTCTGCAAATTGAATCTGCTCTACCTGAAATTTGATAATGAAACAATGCTTTTTTTATTAAAAAATATATTCTTAATAATTCTGAAAATCAAATGCAATTTTTTTAAAATTTATTTAATATCTAAACAAAAATATTTTTCAAATGAGGTTAAATTTATTATATCCTTATAAATAATAATGGTTTAATAATAAAGTGAAATTTGAAAGCTTAAAATAAGTGAAAACAAATAAATCTGTCAGAATGCTAGTGCAATACAAAAGAGTTAATAAATATAGGTGTAATCATGAAAATATTTCCTTTTTAATAATAACTATAACTATATTTTGTAAAAGTTATCATAAATATTTAAATAAACTATGAAATACAAATTTTTTTGCTCATTACTAGAAGCAATAGAAGTGTTTACAAGTAGTTTTCCAAATGCTCTTGAAATGTGACATCAAAAATCTATCACTGTTCAGCAATATCAGCTCCTTTATATATATTTCATCTGTAGAATGCTGACGTCCTAATTTTTTGGACTAATAAATCAATATTAACTTTACTTTCAGCTTCTACCATCAAATGGATGCTTAGCTAGCAAAATATTGTTATATATAACTGCAAAAAAATAAAAAAATAAAAAGTGATATTTATGCCATCAAATACTCTATGTATTCACATAGTATAAATTGTTGAGTTAAACAAAACAAAAAAAGAAATGTTTTTTTTTTTCATTTTTATTACTTATTTTTAATTTAATTATTTATTAATAGACATAAATTAGAAGATTTATTTACAAAAGAGGATGTAATATTTTTATTTTTATAGATGACAATGAACTTTTTCAAATTTGTATTGCATTCAAGCTGATGACAATTTAATAACATACTTAGAATATAGAATTAAGTTGCAAATTCTGGAAATAGTTGTTTAAGCTATTTTGAGTTCATAATATTAGAATGTTGTTAAGTTTAACTCATTTGACTTGTTCAGTAAAACTATTTCATATATTTAGATGAGCAAATGTCTTATACTTTATGTATTCTCTAAAAGAGTGTCAATGTCAGAAACAGCAGCAAATCCCAATATAGCTGATTGAAGTATAATTTGAAAAGTTTTTTGATTCCAATTGTTTTCTGAAGTTCATATTTATAGTGGATCCTGAATATCAAACCTTTAAACATCATATGATCACCATTATTATGCTTGCTCATAACTGTTATGAAAACAGGAAAAATTCTCCACACAGTAGAGTCACAAGCTAAAAACTAGTCTGGGGATATTGGATGAGTAGGAACTAGATAGGTGTTTTATGCACAAGCCTTCTGGCATCCATTAATTACTCTGGCTTGCATGGAGTGGTACTACTGTATGGAGAGTTTTGCCTGTTTTAATATGAAACTTTATTAATAATTTTATGCTTGTATAATTAGAAAACAATGAAAAAGTATAAGGTGTTTTTGCTTAATTACAAACTTTACACTCTTTTTTTTTTTTTTTTTGGTTTTTATTAATGCGTCTCTTGTCTCACTTCCACAAATTTCAACTATTCACCATCACAGAAAACTCAGACCTGAAGGATTCGACTGATTTTTTTTGGTCTTTAGAATATAATAAAATTTTAATCTCGAGAAATTAACAAATATGTACATAAATCTTCTTTAAATATATATATTTTTTTTATTTTATGTCTTCATTTATTTATTTTTTTAACAATTATATTTTTTTTACATTTTTTTTCTGTTCTGACTTATTGTCAATTGTTTAAAATATTGATTTTTTTATAAGTTTTTCTTTTGTTTAATGCTTTTCAAAGATTACTGACATTTTTAAAAGAACAATATAAAAATATACAAAGATAATAATATAAGTATTATTTCTTTATATCAACTAGAAATGGAAAAACTGTGTAGTTATAATCTTAATAATAAAAAAATCAGTGAAGAAATAAATAACTTAAGTTGTTCTTGTTTTTATTTTTTAAAAAAAAAGATATTTCTACTGTATTTACACGTAACCAGTTCTCATAAAAAAAAAAAGAAGGGGAGAAGTAGTAAGCAAAAAATGATAAGCAATATTGAAAACTGTTTTCTAGATATGAAATGATAAAAAGGAAAGGAAAAACCATTCATAAAAACAACAAGAAAATGGAGCAGATTATTTTTCGTTTAAACAAAATAATAATCTGTAGTATTAGACTAATCTGGGATTATAAAAGACTTCTGCAAATTCGATTGTATACATTTTTAAAACAATTCAATATTTATTAATAAATTCATATATTTATAATAAATATATTAAAGATATTTAAAAAAACGATTAGCTTTAGTTAAGATTTAATGTCTAAGTATATGCTTAACTTTTTTTTTTTTTTTTGTAATCGCCCTTATTCTTCATTTTTCTAAATATATTTTAATTCGTGTGTTACATTCGATTGCAAAATTTTGTATAAGTGCCGAACATAATAACCTAAATAATTTAGATTAATAGTTAAATGTATGGGTTTACAAAAGAAACGTTCCATAATTAAGTAAATCTCAGATGATAAAATATAGATAAAAAAAATATTATTCGATTAATTGAATGTCCTGTAATTTGAACATCACTTTGTCTTTTAAACAATTGATCATAAATATATTGATAAAATAAATTTAATTACTTTGATGTATTTTTGTTTTTTTAAACAATTAATGAACTAACATTACTTAAGTGATTTTTATTTTGTGATGTATTTTATTAATTGTGTATTATGACAATATAAAAAAACACATTTATAATAGTTATAATATAACATATTGACGACTCAATTTCATCTTTAAATATTAACTATTGAAATTGCAAGTTAAATAAAATCATTTAAAAAAAAGAAGAATGAGTGCTGGAATGGCAAATTGAAATTTAATTCAAAGTTTATTTTATAGATAAATAATATTTTTAAGAAAAAAATTCCTCTAAAAATTGCTTTCGGAAATAAGCATGATCAGAAAATAAATGTATTTGTAGAATTTCTGAACTATGGATTGGCAAAAGTTGATTTTAAAATTTGGTTGTGTTTTTTTTTTTTTTATTTATAATTAAAATATGTTCTTGTTTCATCCAATGTTGTATTTTTTACAAAGCCCAGAAATGATCTCTACTGATATTATTGTTAGTCATTTTAGCATATAAGAATGTGGGAATTTTATTAATCAGTTATTTGTTCTTTATTCCTTTCATTTCCTCTTTGATGAATCATCATTATGAAGTGGACATTATTTTCTCCATATTGCTTTCATGACTATTATTCTTTTAAACTTGCTTCATTAATTTATCCATTTCTGATGTATATTTTTTTTTTCAAAATGACTTCTCTATCATTTTACAAAAAGAATCTCATTATTAGTTGAGGTGTTTCCTATAATCATTTTACATGTGCTGAGAAGTTTAATAAAGATGTGATCCATACAGTGGCATTAACAGCCTTTGAAAGTTTGTTATTCCAAAATTTATATAATTTGAACCTTTATATTTCTTAGTTATTACCTCAAAAGTGCATTAAGCCAAACAGAATGCTGGTGCAAAAAGAATGGAACACTTTGCCTGGCATATTAACATATTTATTCAAAGTTATTACTTATGTTTTTTTAATTTAACAGCAATTAAAGAGAGTTATGTAATTAACCAAAAGTACTTCTGCAGAGTAAAAGACAGCATATAGTAGTTTACCATTATGTTTATTATTTTTATTGTTGTTATATTTGTATGTATTATGATAGTACATACTAAGAAATTAGCAGAGATAATAGACATCATCATTCTCAAAAGCATCACAGTCATTAAGCATGAATCCAATATAAGTAATTATAAGTCATAATATAGCATCACCAGTATTAATTATCAAGAATCAACAGTCTTTTGTGACTGAATTTAAAAATTACAAAATATAAAATATGAGATTTATCATCATCTAAGCAATGCCAAATTTGAGCATAATATAAAAATAATAATCAATGTTTTTTTTTTCCTTTCCTACATTTTAGTACTAACATAATTGTAATAATAAGCACTTGAAAAATGCTGGAATCACTATATATGTGCTGATCATCAATTTTCTGGGTCATTATGTACCATGAATGTACTAGCCATCAAGAACTAATTATCAAATCTATAAAGTAAAATTAAATATATAAACTTTAAAGTTGTTTTTTGATCCTAGAACTTTCTAAACAATTCTGCAGAAAATAATCTGGATATCTACATGTAAATATTGCAAATACTATTGTGTTCAAATTAGTTTTGGAATAACAAGAACCACGATCAATATAACTGCAAATAGAGGAAAATACACAAACATATGATTCAATCAATCTATTTTAATATTAAATAACTTCACTAGAATAACTTGCAAATCTCTTAAAGCACAACACTATGATTAAAAACAATCACATCCTGGTAATTCACAAAACAAATAGCTAGAAAAAAAACAATAATAATTTTAGAATTTATTAATTACCAAAGAACATTAAAAAAAATTAAAGAAATAATACTATGACAAGCCTAAAAATAACATATATTTTACAAGATGATTATGATTTGCTATGACTAATATAATTATTATTTTTTAATTAATTAATATATTTATACATGAATTATTCTCCTACAATAATTAAAATACTACAAAATATTATTTCACAAAAAAATAAAATGATTAATTTATACCTTCTTTCCTTTTTTTTTTTTAAAAAAAAAGTAATATATCCCATGAAATTTTAGCTAAGTAAAAAAAAATATTTACAACAAAAACAGCTAAAAATACATTCACTAATTTTAATAATTACTTTCTTTAAAAAACATTTATAAATTTATTAAGTGTAAATCCTAAAATATCTAATTTTACCATGAATTTTTTTCCAGTCCTTCCTTTATAATTTTCAAATTGAGAGTCTTTTCTAGTACATCTTGTATGTAATAGCATAGTTTTTTCATTTATAATTATAGTTTTGTCAATAGTTATTTTGTCCATTGAGCTTTTTATTCATTTCTTTATGTAGCTCCAGATTTCCAATTTGGCAATTATTTTCATGTAATTATTTTTTCATTTAACTTTTCTTTCTTTTTGTCTCTCCAGGTTTCTTGTTTATCGGTGATTTTCATTTCTGTTAGCTTTTTTAAAAATCTTTTTATAGCTTCACGATTTTTAGGTCATCAATTATTTTCACTTCACTATAACATTTTTTGAAATAGCTATAATTTTGGATGGTTCAATACTTAAGGCTAGTTCAAAGTTTATTTAGAAATAATTTCCTTCTACATTTTTTTAGTAAAATTGGTTTTATAGTTAAGCAGCAATAATCAGCTTTCAGAAAAAGTTTTGCACATCCTTCTTATAATCTCCATGTTAGTATATTTAGGAAAGAGATAAATTTAACATCAAATTGCTGAACTGAATTTCTAACTTCTGAACAGACCACCAGTTAACTCTTATTAAATTCTACTGCTCTTGTAATCTTTTTTTTTTTAAAAAAACAACCCTCATATCAATATTTTATCTAATCACATGACTACTTTAGAAATTATTGTATTAAGCCTTAGTCAATAGATTTTTTTTCCAAAAAAATACATTTATAAACTAAATAAAAAATAACTTTTAATTTCCTCAAAAATAAAATTCTTAATCTCTTCTTGTTTTTTTTTTTTAATTTTATACCCAAGAATCAAATATATTTACAAGTGAGTTAAAAATTGATTTTAAAATGAATAAACATTACCTTTTACTTGGGAAGTTTAATATTTATCTATATATAAATACAATGTGTTTATATAGTATTTAATTTTAATTTGATTCTGGATAATATTATTTGTCAAATTTATCATATCTATAAGATCTGACCAAACATATATAAATAATAATTTGATATGTGCTGGGCAGTTTAATAAAGAGGCTGGAACACACATTCATATTAATAGCCATTGAAAGTTTTTAATTTTAATAATAATATATTTTGTATCATTATATTTATTAGGTAAAATGTAATACTTCTATGTAATTATATGTATATGCTTGATGAAATAAGATTTTTTTTCTTTTTTTTTTCTGCTTTATTATCTGGTGGAATGCACTTTTGGTGCAAAGCACTATATTCATAGCATTCTTATTTTATTGTGTTGCTTCTTCTTTTATAATCATTAATTTATTATTATAATTATACAAATGCATTCATTTATATATCCCACTTGTGAGATAATTCTTATGATTAGTTTTGAATGTTGCTTGCTTCACCTTTCTCTTTTGATTGTCATGTTCTAAGCACATTAGGTTAACTTTGTGAATTGAAGCTGAGATCATGTTCTCATCCACGATACCAAAAGTGACCTATATTTGAGTTTTCTTTAGTGCATTTGTATAAATATTTATGCTAACATATTCTAGTGATGATGTTTGTATTGGATTCATCATAATCTACCACTGTGAATGTTGGGTCATTGCACTGAACTTCATAAAATATGTGTGAAATATTATTCTTTGATAATATGCCATTGATTTTCTGCTAATTAGGCTATTGAGGCTGGATGAAGTTATAATAAAAGAAGAAGCAACATAAAATAAAAATGCTATGATTATGGTGATTGACATAAGAAGCGCTTTGAAAAAAAAATGAACAAAATATCCCGTTTCATCAAGCACATACATATAGGCAAAAATATTACATGTATAAAAAAAGTGAAATTTAAAATTATTAGTTTTAAAAAATGATTTATTAGTAAATATAAAATTAATTAAAGAGATTGTAATTATGTTGGATTAATAATTTTCTATTATCTAATATTAATTTTTAAATATTTTTAGAAAAATCCAAACTTTATTCAAACTTTTTAAATGCCTTCAACTGTTAGTAATAAAATGCAGATTAATATATAACACTAATCTGAGTATCATTACTTACACTTGAATGTAAATTTGCATGAAGTTTGATTTTTTCTAAACATTTAACAATTAATATTTGATGATGGAAATAGCTCATCAAATAATTACATTACGATCTTTTAGACAAACACTAATTAAAGAAATATATTTTAATGTGTCATTTTTTTTATCATGTAGTAATATTTCAAATAGATCAATAAATATAATAGGTGACACATTGTAAAATTTAGTATGATTGTATATATATATATATATATATATATATATATATATATATATATATACATATCTATATCTATATTTATATATATATATATATATATATAAAGAGAGAGAGAGAGAAAGAGAGAGAGAGAAAATATAGAATACTTTTTAAAGAGTTACCTACATAGAAAAGCAGATTTCCACAAATTTCAAGAGTGATAGTGAAGATAAAAGCTTTATTCATCAGGCTGTCACCTATTGATTATTGAAATTTTAAAAAAATTATTATTATCATCTAAATAAAAATAGTTAAATGTCCAGTTATCAACAGTAATTAGATGTGTGTTGAATGTGCTTCAGTACAATCATGTCCATCAAGTTAAAGAATATATTTACTGTATTTCTGATCTTGTCATTGTATTTTTTAATTTTTACACAGCATCCTTAAATTAAACTTTTGTATTGCCTTTATATTTTAATGCTACTGCGTCCATGTTTTCATTACTTACAATAAGTAAATAATACAATTGCTATATAGACAGCTAACTTAATTGCAGTAGTTATTTTCCAATGAGAAATTATTCTATATTTTAACATTTTAAAAATAGCAGCAGCACATTGGAATCTATGTTGTACCTCAGCAACTAAGTCTACTTTTCTACAAGTAAAACTACAAAAGTGTTTAATTTGTATTTCTTTTAACATTAACTAATAAACCAAAATTTTTATGTGTTGCATTCAAAACATTGAGAAACATTCTGTGAATTATCTTTTGAACTTGAAAAAAAAAATCATTAGTATACTGTAAATCCAGAGTCCAAGAAAAAGTTATTGTTTTCATTTTTAATTGATTCAAATTAAAAATATCGCTATTAAATCAGTATCATATCTTGATCCCTGTCTGATTAAAAGCTACCTATAAACAATTCCAAAAACCTCTGTCATAAAAATTAAAGCAATGTTGGAACAAATACACATTCTTATGTAGCACCAGTTTTTTATTTTAAATGCCTAAGATTTTCCACTTGTGATAATAAGCTTCCTGTTGTAGAAGCTATATAAAACAAATAAATTTTGGTCAACAACCAACTAATTTCAAACAATTCCAGAGATCTGTCCTATTAGCTGAATCAAATGTCTTGATTCAATCAATAAAATAAATATATAAATCATTCATTTGTTGTTGATAGTTTTCTTGCATTTATCTCACAATAAAAACCATGTCTTTAGTGATGTTTGAATTTCTAAAACCACACTGAGTCTTTAGTAACAATTCATCTATAACTGAAATTTCTTGAAAATACTTTTGTTATAGTAGATAATAATGTTACCCCATTATAATATAATAATCCTATTTCCTTTGGTTTTTTTTTTTTAAAAAAACTGAAACAATAAAAGCATCCTTAAGACCAGGTAACGTAATTTCATGGGTCCATTTATTCCTAAAAAAATCCAGTATTTTTTAAGCTAGCATACACTTCACACTAAATTTGAAAACTTTTATTGGTATTTTATCACAATCTCCATGCTTTTTATTTTTAAGATTACAAAGAATTGTTTTGATGTCACTAAACTAGATATCTTTGTCAAAATCTCAATCTCAATTCTTGTATCAACATTCAAAAGATAATGAAAATATTTTTTATCATTGTTCAAAATATTATCACCATATAAGAGAGTGTTATTCCTAGTTTTAATACAATTTTGTTACCATTTCTCGGGTTTATATCATAACTATAACAAATCTGTTATAACCCAGATTGAATATATTGTAACAATTCAGAGAAAAAAAGTGCATTTAATATAAACTCATGTGAACTGACTAATATATATACAAACTATCATTCATGTGTATGCACGAGTCACTTGAAAAATAAAAATTTAAACTGCCTAGATGTTACAAGAAAAATTAATTTGTGCAAGTATGTGAGAAATCGAATGATAATAACATTGTAAAGGAAGAAGAAAAAGTTTTTTTTGAAAAATTTTGAATTGCATAGTTGAAAAAAAAAAAGCATTTCAAACCTTGAAAGCTTTAATAATCCTTGTCCATTTTTATGAAAATTTGATGATGGATTTGAAAAAAAAACATTAAAAGTTTGGAATTGACAATATTTTAAAAGTTATAATTAAAACTTTTAAAGACTGGTAATTATTTTTTTCCTCTTCCTATTTTGCAAAATATAAATAACGAGAGAGATGAGAAAAAATTGTTTTTTTTTTTCTTTTTTTTTCTTTTATGCATTAAAATCAGAATAAATGTACTAAAATTTATATGCACAATGTGTTTTAAAAAGAGTAAAGGGTTTTTTGTCAAAAAATATATCTTTGTAGTAATTCAAAGGTCATTTATCACCTAGCTGATGACTTACATGTTGTTTGAACAACATCAATTTGGTATAAATAGGGGAGAAATAAGTAATTAATGATTATTATTACTATCATTATAATTCTAGAAAGGCAACAGTTCATTCCATATTGCTTTGCATTAGAGTGCAATCTACTATTGAAGCTACGTTTACATTGTCTTTATTTATACTGAAGAGAAAAACAACTGCTGATTAAAACTCTTTCGCTAACATAAGCCATATTTTATTGCTGGTTTTAAAATATTTTTTAATACTGCAGTTACAATACTCAGTATGATGATTTTTTAGGAGAAATATATTTACCTTGTGTGGCTAAATAATCAAAAATCACACCAATCAAAGCAATCTGGACGATGCAGTCGAATCCAGAAACTGATGCTGCAATTTGAAAAACAAGTTTATGCAATGCCCCTATAATGCTGTGACAGAAGAAATGTATAGTGCTATATAAATTACTCAAGACCTACAAAACAATATATCTTATATACTTTCATCAGTGCTGCTATATTTACTCTTTTTAATATTCCTAGTATTCAAGTAAAAATTATCATTGGTAAAATTAAGGAAGACAACAGTAAAATATTAAAAGAACGGCACGTGAAAAAATATTAATTAGTGACTGATTTAATATTTAACGTCTCCTATGATCTTATAATTATAAATTTCATAAAGACATAAACTTGAACTTTGTAGCTTAAACTTAAAATGTCTTTGTTACCATAATATTTTTGTGTATGTGTTGATAGTTGCGAGTATATATGCAACAAACATCACATCAGTTAATATTATTTTATATTGCAATTAAATATTTTATTTGAATTTTATTAATTATTCAGCTTAGTTAAACCAAAGTTTATAATGCACATCTTGAAGATCTCTTTATATATGCGTGTATAACTTTAATTGTTTATTGTATATAGTTTGTATCCAGGTTTAAGCTCATCTTCCATAAACCTGTTTCAAATTTTAGTTACAGTATGCTACTTTCAAGACATCAAAAAGGATCTAGAATGACCATGATCATCAAATGTCTGTATCTTCTTAGCTGTTTTAATCCCCCACTCTATTTTAAGCCTTCTTATCAGTCACTGTACTGCTGCCTTCAGATATTCATATTCATTATGCAGTTCCATATTTTTAGCAGTCTAAATTCAAATTCTATTTTGTACTATAATTTTTAAATAAACTTTCTCCTCAGGAATTTTTTTTTTTTAAAAGAGTAGTTCATCCATTGGACTTAGCTATTTCCGTATGTACTTGTAGCATTGAATTCAAAAAAGTGAGTTTTAATTTATTTCTATTTTTGTTAATTTTTTTAAGTTCTTCTTCTTTTTTTGTAATCAGTATTCTATATATGAAGGTTTATGTTGATGGCATTTTAATTGTATTTGTTGGACTATTTTCATCATCTAATACTAAATATTGAAGGTCTTTAGAAAAAGTTAACTTTATTTAAATTTTCAATTAAATCCAACTGTTAGTAATACTACACAGGCTAGAATATACATACCATTTTGAGTGGTATTATTATATTCTTTTCTTCAGATGCTACTGGATTAACCAGTGACAGTATTAGCATGAGAATCAAACCTGAACTTTAATATAAGTGAACATTAAATTTTAAGGCAATGCATTAACCAACTGAGACATACTACCAAAGATTAAGAGTGTTTCAAGTGGTATTATTCTCCTCTCTTCTTCAGGTGTTTCTGGCCTGTCCAACCTGACATTTTGGTTCATGAGTATTGAATTTCAAGGTAATTTACTAACTGACAGTGCCATCTAGCCACAGATTAAAAATGTTTTAATGGTATTATTTTCCACTCTTTATCAGATGTTGCTGGCCATACCAATGACTATTCTAGCATGGGGTTTCAACCTGGACCTTTATATTCTTAAATATTGAATATTAAGATAATGCTGTTACCTGAGTTGGCTTGATCAGCGACAATACTACCATGATCATCGAACCTGTTTTTTTTAGATTCTTGAATATTGAATCTTAAGGTAATGCTCTTACCAACTGAGAAGCTAATTAGAGCATTATCTTAATATTCAAGAAACTAAGTTTTATTCTCATGCTAGTACTATTTTTAATAAGAGTAGCTACAATTGAAAAAAAAAAGAATATCACTCGAAACGATGTGTATATACTAACCTGAGAGCCACTAACAGTCGAATGTAATTAAAAATTTATACTTACATTTAAATTACTTTAAATTACTATATATACTAGATAAGTTGTGTTTTTTAAAGACATTCAATATTTATTATTATATGATGGAAATAGTTCATCGTTTAGCTACAAAATGTTTACATTTTTTTTTTCAGTAATTAAAAAAAAATTCTTTCCATCTTACAGCAATTACATTATTAAACTATTTTTACGCTCTTTTAGATCTTTTTGTTTTTTCTACTACTAGAGCTTTTTTCAGTTGTTTTCTTTTTTTTAAATATTTTTTTCTTCACTCCGTTATAAGATTTACTATTAATGCATAAACAAAATAGTTGGATTTTCTTTCTTTACTTTCTTAGCTATAAATTGTTTCTGAAAACTTTAGTTCATTAGACTGCCACTATATTACTGGTTGTTTAAATATAGGTGATGTTAAAAACAACTTTCATAATCGTGAACAAGCGCGAGAAAAAATTATAATTACGGCATCCGCATTGGCAGATGTCAATGTTATTATGCTTTACTGAAATCTCAAATTTCTAATAGTGTTACTTAGAATAACATTCTAACGTTATTTTTTTTTTCTAATAAATATTTAATTAAAGATCAAATTAGTTTGAGGGAAATAATAATCAGTGAAAGAGCTTTGTCAAAGTGTATTAATCTTTGCATAATAGTAAGAAAGAATAAATAAGATTAAAGAAAGACACAGAAAATTTAATATTAACAATATTATTATATGATGGAAATGAGATAAATTCGACTGATGCTTTTAATTATTGGGGATTCTGTTAATGAAGAATAAAAGAAACAACAAAGAAATCAGAATAAAAACAGCAATGTCTAATATGCATTCCCTAAGTGAAATGGTTATTCTTAATCTATTAAACTTAGATTGAGATGGAAATTAAATGGTTTGTTTGAGGAATAATTTTATTGGTAAAAATATTTAAGAAATAAAATAAGATTGAAACTTCTAAAAGGTTGAATGTGAAAGAACCTATAAAACATAAGTTGAAAACAATTAAACTTAAAATGTAGTCATATTGAAAGAAAAAAGTTAAAAAAAGTTTATGTATAGATAAAATTAAAAAATGGAAGAAAAATTGAAGGCGAGGATTGTAAATAATATGTTACTAGCGAATAGGGTAAAAAAATAGTAAAAAATAAGTTATTAGATGATGTGAGATAAGTTTTGACAGATAATTAATGATAATGAATCATGATGTAAATAACAGGCACAATTTATCCTGATTAAATTGTAAGTGAATGTTTTATTTAAAACATTTTAGAAAAATTACATAAAGTTTTTTTTTTTTTTTTAATTTAAGTAAATCTAATTAAGTAGAAAGATTTATATTTATGTATGTCGATTTTTATATAAATATTTAAAATGTATTGACGTAAGAAAATTAATTGTCTAGTGATTCTATATAAAATTCAGAAAAACAGAAATAAATGAATTCTTTGTTATTATTTAAAATTCATAAATAAACTTAATAAACATTGAATTTAATTAAATTATAATTCAAAAAATATCTGATTTTAATATAGTTAACATACTATTACATTCATATCTACTTTTATAGTACATAATTGTGATAAATTTTGTACCAAAGATCTAGAATGTTTTGTGAGGTTTAAATATTTGGAATAACATTAATCAAAAATAATTTGTGTTAAATTATTTATAACTGACTATAAATCATGAAATATAACAGAAGTTTATTTTAATTATGAGATTAATTAAATTGAAATGCTGAAACCTCTCACATGCACTTTTTTTAGAATGCTTGTATGACAGCCAAGCAGATCTAATGATCAAATCGCAACACAAGACAGAGATTTTATAAGAAAAGTATGATTCCACCCAAAGTTTTTTTTTGTTTATTGTATTTTTTTTTTAAAAAAGCATATTCTAAATTATGTTTCTTAATAAAATGGCAAAGGAAGCCACTACTGCAAATGAGATAAGAATAAAAATAATATTAAAATTAATTGTTTTGAATGTCTGACTAAATTTTTAAAAGCAATAATCTATTTATAACTTTCTCTAGCTGTAATTTTTTTTAATCTAAATTTCTTGATAGCTTTTATTGATGATTAAAAAGCATTAACCAGTATTAGTCTTTCAAGAAAGAAGTCTCCTATTTTAATTGTGAATTGATAGTGGAATACTTATGATTCTTTTAAATTAATTACCTGTTGCTATATTATTCAGGATGTTTGGCATTTATCTGTTTCACTTGCAATTTGGAAATAGAATAAGATTTGAAATATACATTTAAAGATGTTTGGTGTAAAATCTCTTTAAGATGTTTGCATGAATTAAATATAAACATTTTTTTGGAAAATTCAATATTTCTTTTTTTTTGTAAATAACTTTCATTTCTTCTATTCAGTTTAATTTTAATAAATATATAACAATGGAGAAATAACAAAGCAATTATAGTATTGCTTTTTTACCGACTTAAGAAATCATGAAAATTTAAATGAAACATTTCAACATCCAAAAATATATTAATACACAATATAGGCATTCTAAATAATAGCAGAATATCTATAACAATTATGATTGTATAAATATTTGAAGTACAAGCATTCATCATATACCTGGACCTTAATTATAAATATAGAGGATTTGAACTCAGACTTCCAAGCACCCTTCAACTATCCACACTATTTCTTACCACTGATAGACATGACTACACACATGCAGAAAAAACTAATCACCGATATATGTAATTCATGCTGCACCAGTACTCATCAATTGGTCCAGATTATCATCTCCCACATATATATATATATAATCAGTGCTCAGTATACTTTTTTAATATAAAATAAAGCAATATTTTTTATTATATTAGAAATTCTATAATTTATAAATAAATTCTGATACACCAAATTTGCTTAAAACATTTTTTTCTTAAACACTATATCATTCGATATTTTTTATATGTTTCTCTACTCACAGGTAATTGTATACTATATATATTTATTTATTTATATTGAAACAGTCAGATCTATCTATCCTCCTGTTTCACCTACTATATGCTATAGTAGTATTTTATTTTTGTACATATACCCAAATCCTAGTATATTAGACTAATTTTTAAAATTAATAATTATAGTTATATGTGGGTGCATATATTATAGCATACATTGTAGGAAAGTGTATGTATGTGTGTAATAATTATAGTTATATGTGGGTGCATATATTATAGCATACATTGTAGGAAAGTGTATGTATGTGTGTAATAAATCATTATATGTGCACATATATATTTTTATTGTTTTAATAAATGTATGTGTAATCAAAACTAACATATATGCAGAAAAAGAAATAATGTTATAGATTTAAAACATTATAGATTTTCTTTATTTAAATATTATTATAAAGTTAATATAGAAATTATATTTCTGCATATGAAGATAAATCAAACTTAAATGTGTTATATATAGAGTAAGATGTTTACCAAGTTTTAGATTTGTTTTTTGTAAAAAAATAATTTAATAAAATTAATCCTTTTCACTATATTGTGACTATTTAAAATTAAAAGTAAAAATAAATTTTAAACTGAGTTTTAATAAATTAACCAGTTAAAAATTGAGAGATCCACCTGTAAGAAAATCAATAAATCAGCAGAAATCCCAGATTTTTTAAGAATATAGCAAACTAAATTAGAAAAACAGATAGGGAGTTAAAACTGAAAAACAAGTTGTGGTCAATATTAAAGAAGGGGGGAGGTCAATATATAAACCTTGCTTCAGCCATTTTGGATTATAAAATTATAATTATTGCTAGAGTATGGATATAGTAGACAAATTGTGAAAATGAAATTCATGGGGTAGAAAGGCAATCAACTTGATTTTTGATCCTGAGAGTGGTCTACAAGATGCAGGTACACCTGAATCAACAGCCTGGTAGCAATAAGAGCAAGAAGATGTTCAAGATTAAGCAACCATGCCAGTCAACAGAACTTAAAATGGTAACTGATTTCTGCAGATTTTAAATGAACATTTTAAACTAAATCTCCTAATTTCTCAAAGCTAGCTAAAATAATGTAAATGACCATTTTTATTTTAATCAATCTAATAGATATTAATTCCTAAACTAAAAATATAATTTTAATTTACTATTTAATTTGTAAGACTTTCCTGACTTGAACTAATTTAATCTGATTTAAGCTATTTAATTTCATTTTATTATGACTAAGCAAACTAAAGCCAAATGTTGGATTTCACTTATGTGAAATCTTATCTATAATTTTATATTTTTTTTATTTAGAGTTAATATTAAGCCTTTATCATGTGAACTATATATTTATATTTGTACTATGTTGTAGTCAGAATGGAGTTTACTCATATTTAAAATAACTAAAGAGAAATTATTAGATATTCTCACACTTGTATAATTTTGTGTTTATTAGCCCACAAACAAAACCTTTCTGAAGTGAGTAAAATAATATTTATTGACATACATAATTAAGCAATTGGAAATGCTTAAAGATAGATTTGCTATAAATGAACTAGTTGGTTAATATTTAGCAGAGGTGATAAAAAACAGCATAAAGTTAGAATTTAACCTTATAATTATCTGAAAATACATGCTGTAGCCCCTCTTAGATTTATATAAATACTTATATGGATATCATTAATAAATTAGATTCATTATATTTCTTTAGTAGCATGATTATAAATGCTAATTTATCAAATGATTTGTGGTGGTTTTATGGAAGAAAACTAATGTTTTGCTTCTTAACTTTCATTATATAATGATGTAGTCAACAGAGAAAATGTGTTCTTAGGAAGCACATGTGTGCTTATACTCCTTACTGTATATTATATGTAAAATGGGCTTGGTTTAAGGTCAACCCATTATTTTAGTTCAGATAACTACTTATTGAAATGGGCTTTGGTTTTGATGGCCACCCCATTATTCTTATTTAGGATTGGGGCATAAAGACTCAGATATATTTTTGGTTGTTTGATCACCCAGACTAAAAGATCTTATTCACAGCAAGTAGAATTAATCTCCTGAGCAAACACACATTCAAGATTCACAGACTCAGATTATGTATTTAATAAACAACTTGGTGTCTGAAGTTTTACTACCCACCATCAGCTTATCCCACCATAATAATTCGTTTCAGCTTTGATCTGGAAAGAAATCTGGTTTTGTAAGATTATAATTTATATAGAGGTATATGCTACTTGTTAAATATAGATGTTAATTGTAATTAATGATAATCACTTCTTCAAACTAACTAAAGCAAATCTTATTCACAATGACATAGCATAAATAAGGCATAGATAATCATGAGTGAAACTTGAAATCACTGTGAGTTACATAAAATATCAATAATTCATGTTTCAACTTTGATCTGAAAAGAAATCTGGTTTTGTAACATTATAATCTATATAGAGGTATAAGCTACTTGTTAAATATAGATGTTAGCTGTAATTAATGATAATCACTTCTTCAACTCACTGAATTAAATTTAATTTCTTAATGACATATCATAAATAAGACATAAACAATAATGAGTGAAACTTGAAATCAACAACTTCTGAAATCATCACTACATGTGAGATAAAGTACCAAATATTTGACTTCTAACTTCTAACCTATAAAATCATCACCTGTGAATGTGATAAAATACCAAATATTTGAGTTAATAACTTGTAACATATAATTTCATCCTCACCTGTGAGTGAGATAATTTCACATATTGCATTTAACAATATTTTATTTTATTTTCTTAAACTTGGCTTATATTAAATTTTATTTAAATATAATTATGCTTAGTGTCTCATTTTTGCTCATTATTCATTAATTAATTATTGATTATTACTTAGTTATGTATGAATCATAATCCAAATTTAGTGATATTTGTAAGTTGGGTCATGTCAATACAACTATATTGTGCTACTGCTAGCATGTAAATTAAAGAGATACTAGTGTAGACTCAAATATGTCATCTGTAATGGGATAAATCTCTAAGCATTGGTGAAGTAACTTAGGTGAAACTGAATTTAAGATTTCAAGAATCTTACTTTGATCAGCCTTGGGATAATTTACTAAAATCTGGATTTTGTTGCACAAATGTACAAATATGACCATTACACAGTATTTTTTCCCAGGTATGGATGACCAAACATGGGGCTTATCAATCAATTACACACCCTGAATAGGTCAAATATGTATGTACATTTTTTCAGGTATTGAGTGCCAATGTAGGGCTTTGATAATACAAACCTGCATACCTGAGAGATATAGTGTTGACACACATACAAACCTGCATACCTGAGAGATATAGTGTTGACATGCATATATTTTCCATATCACAGCTGTATATATATGTAAACTTTTTACATTGAGACTGTATAGCAAAATATAAAATTCATAAAGTGGAATGGCCTGTTAATACAGATATTACATATATATGTTTCCCCTACTGACAAATGGCATCTGAGGTAATTAGAATAAGATAAAATTATTTTCTTATAAATGTAGTTGTCAGAGGGAAAAAATTTCCTTAATTAATGTTGTAAATTGTTAAGTATATGTGATTCAGGAATTAAAATGAGCAAGAAATAAAATAATTTTAAAAAAAAATTGGGCAAGACAAATATATGAGTATTTGGTGCACAAAATTTGTAAAGTCACAGAGAAATGATATTAATAATAATAATAATAATAATAATAATAATAATAATAATAATAATAATAATAATGATAATAATAATTGTAATAATAATAATAATAGTAATAATAATAATAATAATAATAATAATAATAATAATAATAATAATAATAATAATAATAATAATAATAATAATAATAATAATAATAATAATAATAATAATAATAATAATAATAATAATAATAATAATAATAATAAAACAAAAAACTAAATTCTGCAGATAGCAACATGAAACATGGTAAGTTGAATTTTAATTTATTTTATTTGATTGTTATTTTAATGTTAATTATTATATTGGGAATCTTGGGCTAAAGAAAATGTAGACTATTTCTAAGGAGGAGGAGAGCAAATCAGATGATTATAAAATTTTAAAATAATCATTAGATAAAGAGGAGAAGATGGTAGAAGGAAAAGGAGAGGCTAAATAACATATATCAGAGAGACAGATCAAAATGAAAAGAATGACGCTGAGAAGAAAGAAGGAAATCATTAGGGATAGCATCAGTGGCACAGAAGATGAAGTAGATGCAAACATAAATGAAATTATAAGGGATAAAAACACAGAGAGCATGATAACCAGGCATAAACAATTTAATAAACGGTATGAAAATATAGAACAGAGAATAGTAATGATACAGCAGGAAAGACAGGAAGAAAAGAAAGAGAAAGAAATGAGGAGAAGGTTAAAGAAAGAAGGGGGAAAAGAGGCAAGGAAGAAAGAGAAGAGTAAAAAAGAAACAGGGAAGAAAAGAAAGAAAGGAAAAAATTAAATGAAGTAAAAAGGGACCAAGTAAAATGGGGAAAGGACAAGAATGAAAGAAACCAAGTAGAGAAGAGAGACTGAGAAGAAAAAATGGACTGGGAAGAAAAAAGGACAAGAAAAAGAGAAAAGACACTGGGAAAAAAAGAAAAAATATAAGGAAGAAAGGCTAAATAATATGAGGCAACTGTTCAAGGTTATAAATGAAGAAAGGAACTACAAGTTTGTGGCCATTGAAAAAAATGGAAGAAATAACCATAGAGTGCCAAGGAAATTATGCTATGGCTCAGGAAAAGTGTAAAAAGAATTTAGGCTCACATGAAAAGAAAACTCAGGAAAACATTCACATAGTAAAGGGAGATGCGATTCAAATAAGAGACAAGGTGAAAAAATAAACAGACAAATGGAAAAGCAAGGGGCATATTTCCCATATACCATAGCATAGCTCCAGAAAAGGTTAGATGAGGGAGATTCACAATGAAGAACAAGAGAAAGAAATAAGTCACATAAATAAATATTGCCAGGAAATGCAAGAAGAAATATGACTACTACTAAAGGAAAATGTCAAGTTTAGAAAGAATAAGGTAAATGAAGGGAAAATGGAGATAATAGAAAAACTGTAAGGATTACAAAAAAGTAAAAACAAAAGGAAGAAGGGTAGAATACTAGGACACCTAAGCAAGGGAATGATGGGAATGATATTGTTGATGACCAAAAGACAAAGTACAAAAATTAACAAAGGTGAAGTAAACCAAGAAAATGAGACAGAAGCAGAAGTAAAGAATGTGGTCATAGAAGGTCAATTAACTGTTAGGCAAGATGTGGGTAGATTCTCCAGGGGGGAACACTTAGTGATAAAACATAAAAAGAGGACTTAAAATTTAACAAATCTATTGAGAAAATTAGTGTAGACAGTGAAGATACAACTGTGAGAAATGGAGAAAGTATTCAGTTGGGATTAGCAATTAGCCCACAGATCTATCTGTTTAATTGCATGATGTAAGTTAAGATGTTAAAGGGACAAATAAATAAAAATCCAAGAATGCCTATTCAAAACCTAAGGGAACTATTCCAGTTTCAACAAATAGCTCCTCATAATCAAGTTAAACTGGCCATACATTGCCCTCACAGATACATACAGTTCTGGTGGGAATGTTAGAAAGAGAAACCTGGGTCTTTTGAGCAGTATGTAAAGGTATTGATCAAGATGTTTTGGAGTGAAGAGTGCAGAATGGCATCTACCATACAGTTCTAAGGGAGTACTATTGGTCCATGGCAAAAGAAACTCATATTCAGTTTTTTATGTGCCAAGGAGCTCACCTGATCTCCCTGAATGCCTTTTCTTTCACAGAGACCTAGATAATAACTAATATAACAAAATATGCTGGAACATGTACAACAAATAATGGTGGGATGTCGAATTAAACAGTAGAGGAAATGACAGTTCTTAACAACTGTGGCTTATACTTTTATCCACAAAAAGCCACTCGAAAAGATGAGGAAAATAGAACTTCAATGTCAAGCCAAGTATGAGAGGGAGTTAAGGATAACATCAAGGGATGATACTCAGAACAGAATAATCTCTAAGAGCAAGTCATTAAACTACCGTGGGTGCCAATAACAAATTCCCTGAGTCAGACACCCATAATAAGTAAAAAGAATAAAATAAAGATAAATGATAGGCACAATCACGGAGGCAGTAGAGAAAGTAGGAATTAAAGTAATTGCCAAATCCTGCCCCTTGATAACCATATTTATCAATAAGTATCAAGTGATGGTTTTAGTAGACACAGGTAGACAGCTTTCTTTTGAGGCTAAAGGTTAGATAACTAGGATGGAACTAATGGGTCACAACTGACAGAGTTTAACTCTAAAACCTTTGCAAATGTTTTGGTCAATGGAATGAAGACCACCACAGAGAAACTTTGAGTATGATATGAGATAACATGGGGATCATTGAAGATGGGTCTTGCATTTCTAGTCATGCAGTGATTATTGCAGAATATGGTACTAGGGACTGATTTTTTGAACCAACATAAAATGTCATTGACTTCAATGCTGGTAAAGTCACAATATATGGGGAAAGTGAAGAAATACAGGTAAAACAGGAACAAACTAGCAGCAGTGCCATGTATTTAGAAACAGGTAGAGAGAGTGAATCCATAGAAGAAAAGATAGAACAGGCAGAGGGTTATAGCCCACAGGAAAAAGAAATGTTAAGAAAGATCTTTACAGAGCACCAAAGGGTTTTTTTAAATGCCCAGAATTATAGAAGGATACTGCCACCACATTACATTAAAGAAAGAAAAATGTTTTCAATCTAAGACTTACCCTATTCCATTTCAATACCAGGCTGAAGTTGAGAAGCAAATCCAGCAAAAGGAACCTGGGACATTATTAAAAAGCATCTTCTCTATGTAATGATTCATTGATAGTAGTGAAGAAAGACGGCTCTGTGAGAATTTGTCTCAATGCCCATAATTTGAATGACTTAACCATTCCCAAGAGATACATTCCACCCAATATTAGAAAAATTTTATCATATTTGACTGGCAAGAACATATTTTTTACTCTGGATCTAATGTGGAGCTTTTGGAAGATGTTAATAGATCCAAAAGGTAGCCAATATACAGCCTTATAATATAAGGGGCATATATATATATTTCTATGCATTCCATCTCATCAACAGTGCAGCCACTCTGATGAGATGCTTAGATCAAACCTTGTAAAAAAAATAAGCAGCACATAGTATGCTACATGGATGATGTAGTAGTAGCTTCCACATTCCTTGAAGAACACATGAAAAACCTAAAAGATTTCTTTAATGAATGCTTAGAAAACAACATCACAGTAAACCTGCTGAAAAGTCAGTTTGTATAATCAAAAATTATGTTCTTGGGACATTTGCAGAATATGAAAGGAGTAAGGATACACTCCAATAAAGTGGCCACAGTACAAAACTCTCCAATGCTTATTACCAAGAAACATATACAATCTTTCCTTGACCTATGTAACTACTAGCATCAGTTTTACAAGAGATTCACACAGAATACTGCAGAGCTGGTGAACTTGACTAAAAATGATGCCAAATGGGAATGGAATGACAAGACCCACACTGAATTTGAAATTATTAAGAAAAGATTTTTGTAGACAGTTATACTTAGTCACCCTGATTTCTAGCAGCCATTCTATGTACAAATGAACTACAGTCATTTGGGCATGAAAGCAGTTCTATTCCAAGTCAACAATGAACAACAACAAAAGGTCTTATATTTTACCAGCAGGAAATTAAAAGGACCCAAAAGCAATTAGACAGTAACAGAATAAAAAACTTTAGCCATAGTGTGGGCCTGGGAGAAATTTAAAGTTGTTCCTGGGATCACAAGTTACCATCATAATAGGCCACTAATGTATTGAATTCCTGAATAAAAGCTACTTGAGGACTGATAGGCATACTAAAAGCCAGTTCAAAAAAGGAATAGATAAGCAGTATGGGATTATGAATGGCATTCTGCAACATGAAATTGACAGGTATGGGGGTCTGGAGAGTGTCACTCCCACCCCAGCATAGGTACCAACCAGTAGAATATATGCATGATGCCATTGGACCTTATGGGCAACAGAAAAATGAAGAAGGCTCTGTGGTGGCAATTTTATTGGCCATGCCTATACCAAAACATTCTGGAGAAATTAAGACAATATAGCCTCTGTGCCAAAACAAATCTCCAATTAAATTGTATATGGGTACCATAGTTTCCATCATTCCTACAGAACCTAATCAGATGTTGGCTATTGACCACTATGGCCCATTACCATCATACAAAAGATATGTGTACCTATTGGTAACTTATGATGCTTTCTCCAAATATATCCAGACATACCCAGCTAAAACTGTGAATATGAGAGAAACTGTAGATGATACTAAAAAGATTGTACTTCTCCAGAGTAGGGAAACCACTAACAAAGCACTTGCAATGGATAATTACCCACCATCTTCAGGAAAATACATCCTATCCACACTTTCAGTTGATAGAATTTTCACAAAGATTATAACTACCAGTGGATGAAAAACCTGCAAGAGAATTGTCAATAATAACACATAAAGGCATATTTAAAATAGATTCTCTTTTGTTATGTCATACATCCTAGTAATATTCTAGAGAGTCATGGATCAACCGGATGCTGGAATAGTGGGTGCGCTATTATATTTTGACAATATTTATTGGTAGCACACACACCAAAACAACTCTGAAATACCACCAAATAACTCCTTGACAAATTCAAAGCTTCTGGCATTAAAATAAATTTGGATAAGTGTATTTTAAAGCCAACGAACTGAAGTTTCTTGGATACAGTAAGTAGCATTTATTCAATTCAAAAGAAAGCTATGGCAATTAAAAATCCAAAACACTTGAAAATAAGAAAGAACTACAGTCCTTTTTAGGCCTTATAAATTATTTGGACTTTGAAATTCTGTGTTATAAATATGGGTGACAGACACCTTGCCATGTGATGGCATTGTCTCCACCTTGACTTTGAAATAATCTTTGAAAAAATTTGATTATAATGAAATTTTGAGGAAAAAATTGTTCATTAAATTGAAAGAAGGTTATATATTAATTAAAGGTTATTGAAGCTGTGTAGATATAAGCTTTTTACTTTGTTAGTTTTAGATTTTAAGCAGATTTAGGCATTCTTCTTTTTCTTCTTCTTCTT
>JAQFVV010012550.1:1602104-1775381 GCA_028023455.1 Epiperipatus broadwayi
TGCATTTACATAGTTTGTCTACATATAATATCCTGGATTGTCCATTATCATTTGAACACCATTAGCAAATCAATTACTTATAATAGAAAAGAAAAAATTGTTGCTAAATTGTCTTTGTTGCTAATTTGACATGCATATCCTTCTAAGTTTTTTTATAATGTTTAATTTCCTCAATTCACTATAACATAGATCTAATCTTAAGTAATGACCAGGTTGCTGCATAAATGTCAGGTCTGGCCAGTCTCTTATCCCTTTTCTGTATTATTTCAAGTTTATTTGAAAAAGTAACTGGATGTCTCCTGGAATTGTTACCAATTAGAAAAGTGCATCTAGTACACCAGTATGCATATAGCACAAAGGTTGCTGCCCTGACACTTGGTGTTAATCCTTCTCTAAATGCAGAAATCAATTGATGCATTGTTACATTAGACCTCCTGTAACTGCTAGTTATGAGATTTCTTATGTGCCTAAGTCCCTCACAGCTCGATGGCATAACCCACAAAAGGGATCAATTGACGTATACAGTCTTTTATGGCAAAGAAAATATGTGGTAGGTAATGCAGATAGATTAAGTTTTATTAGAAAATTGAAAAACTTTGGTTCTAAGGCCCATCGTTTATACCTTTTAACCAATTGCTTATTATTAATTCCCAGTATTGGTTCTAAAGTAATTGTGTTATTATCTTCATGCATTAATTCATAAATTTCCCAGTATTTGTATTTATTAATAAATTGCTCTGGGATTTTTGATTCTGTTTTACAAAAATGTATTAATTGTTCAAAATATGATAATTTTTTGGTGGTGGTTTATCAGTTGGAATGACCTCTATGAGCTGCTTAATTTTTGGAAATTGTTTAATAATATCAATTATATTGTTCATCATTCTCTGTTTTGCAAAAATACCAATATCATGTAAGCCCAAACCATTTTTATTCAATGGCTGACATAGTTTTGCCATTGATATTGCCATGACTTTCCTTGACCATAGTAGTTGATTGCAAATGGTCTTAATTTTGGAGATAAAAGCTTTTGAGAAAGCAACCACTGGCATAAAGTAAACTATCTTAGTCATCATCAAACTATTAATCAATTGAATCTTGGAATATACTGACATATAGGTATTGGATAGAGAATCTGCTATTTTCTGTATTTCATTTTTCAATTTGTTCTGCAAATGACATCTCATTCCAGTAGTTCCTAGATGGAATGGAAATCCAAGGAATGAGCTTGGCTTTGTCTGGAAAATGGATGTGCATGGCCTTCCTGTGAATATAGTCCTGCTGTTTTTTCTTGATTGAAACTTAGTTTAAATTCCTTTGAGTATTCTTCTAAAATCATCTGTAGTTTTGGTATCAGTCTTTTTGATTTCAGGAAAACTGTAACATCATTTATGTATGCAATGCAGGTCAATTTTTGACCTGTTCCTGGGATTTCCATTCCCTCAAATGCCTGTTGTAATCGGACAAGAAGTGGATTTATATATAAAATAAATAAGATGGAACTAAGTGGAGACCCTTGTGAAAGTGATTTAGTTGTTTTGAAAGCTGGTGAATTTCTGCCATTTAGAGTAATGTGAAGCTCACGATTTAAGAGTAAATTTGTTATAACATATATATGTGATTTTGGCATTTCAGTGTCATTCAATAATCTCAACAGTATAGATATATCAACATTGTCAAAAGCCGAAGCAATATCCAGCTGTACAACAATCGGGCCATATCTTTTCTTTTCTCTAACTGATGTCAAAATAGCCTTAAATAACATAGCAGCTTGTGTGGTAGAAGAATGTTTTTTAGCAAATTGAGCTGGTGAAATCATCGGTAAAATAAATGGTTCTATTTTATCTTTAATTACTTTCTCTAAAATCTTTATGGGCAATGGACCCATTGATATTGGCCTTATCTCTGATAACAAAGGAATGGGCTTCTTTTTTTTATTAAACGGCACAATCGCGATTGTATTAACTCCCTCCATTGTTATTATTCCCTGCGATAAATAATTTGCCAGCTGACACAGGCATTTGCTAGTCAGTTTGTCAAGGTGTTTTAATATGAACAGTGGAATTCCAGGGCTTCCTGGGTGACAGTTGTTGTCCATTTTATTCATTTTCATTATAAAATCATCTATAGTATATGGTGATTCAGTCTCTGCCATTCCAAATACATTTGGCTGGTATTGTATCAATTTTCCTGGTCCCAGCTTATCTTTAAAATAGTTAAGAATTGGTAATATCATATTATTTCCTGTAAATGTTTCATTGTTTATTTTAATTGCTAATGGCACTTTGATTTCAGGTCCCCTCCCTAATGCCCATCTAATATATTGCCGAGTCCATGTGTGTTGATGCATTAGGCATATTCTACTTTTTTTTATTTTTTAAATAGCTCTTCAGTGTTTCACATGCTTTGTTATAAGCATTTGTTAGTATATGTATACGTTTCTGTGTGTGCTGATTAGGAGTTATGGCCACAATACGTTTATGAACTTGTTCTGCAAGCTTCAACAACCCTGAGGGAAGTGGCTGATTTTTCACTATATGATTAATGTTAAATGACAGGACATTAATGTAAGCTAAATATTGCTGTATTGGGTTAAAGGTCATTGAAAGAATTTTATTCCACATAATATAAGTCTCTGAAAAAATAAATTCGGGTGTTAAGGTTGGAATCAACATTCTTATTGTTCTAGTTAATGGCATTCTAGAGACTTGTATATTACTGTGGTCAATTGATATGAACTGAGCTGAGTGATCAGAAATTGCTGAAGGGATTAACTTCATGCTTATTAGATGATGAAACACTGGAGAGTAAAAACAAAGATCAATTAATGATGAAAATCGGCCATTATGAAATGAAACAGCATCTTCAGGTAAGTAACCCCTTGCACTCATCAATGGAATTGATCATTTATGTATCCACTTATTTATAAACTCATCATATGTTACATTGCAGTCTCCAATCAAAATTGTTGGATTAGCTGTAGATCCCAGTGTTGAATTAATTGTGGCAATTATTGTATTTATTTTATATTTTTGCAATGGCATATAAACAAAGATTACATTTATTTTAATTATTTTGTGAAATAAAGTAACGATTAATAGATTTGCATCAATGTATATGATTTGAAAATTGGTAAACTGGCAAAGCAGTAGCTATCAAAAGACCTGTACCAGCTGATGGAGAGGTAGAGTCTCTTGAACATGCAACAAAGCACTCACTATTTAGAAATTTTGCTGGATCAATTTGTGACCCTGCATAAATTTTGGTTTCAAGCAGTCCCATTATATGAGGTTTTGTTTCCTTGATCCATTGTTTCAACTTAAATATCTTTTCTATTGAATTCAAACCCCGTACATTAAAAGAAGCAATTTTAATTTTCATTTATAAAAATTTACTTTTTACTTTGAATTTATTTAAATTTACTTTATCTTTAATTATCCTTACTTTAGGCTGTCTATCAATTGTAAATCTTGGGCATCTTCGAATTCACTTTCAGTTTCAACATCAGTATATCTGTCCATTTGATACCGTTCTCCTGTGTCATCAAACATAAGCTCTCCTAATTTTAGCTTTTTTTTCTGTTTTCCTGTTTTTTTTTGGGTCTTCCTGGCTTTCTCTTCTGTTCACTATTAACCTGAGTAACTTATTGCATATTTGGCATTATTGTCTGAGTAATCTCAGTATTCGTATTGTTCCTAGTTCTTTGTTTTTTAGATAATTCCAGTTCTTTATCCAAATTCATATTCTCATCATTATATTATTATTATTATTATTATTATTATTATTATTATTATTATTATTATTATTATTATTATTATTATTATTATTATTATTATTATTATTATTATTATTATTATTATTATTATTATTATTATTATTATTATTATTATTATTATTATTATTATTATTATTATTATTATTATTATTATTATTATTATTATTATTATTATTATTATTATTATTATTATTATTATTATTATTATTATTATTATTATTATTATTATTATTATTATTATTATTATTATTATTATTATTATTATTATTATTAGTGATAGAAAGATGTCTTGAAAGTTTTAAATGGTATATTTTAAATGAAATATTGAGTAGCTACATGAAATTGTGTTAAGAGGAGGTAAAGTTCAATGATAGTAAAGTTCAACTTATGATGATACAATGCTATTGCTTTATTATACATTCTTGTCAAGAATCTGTTTTCCTATATAAAAAAAAGGTTAATATAGTTATATGATTGATTGTAATATACAGACATTTCGGTCTAATGCTAAAGTAGAATGATTCATTGTTAGTTCAATTTAAATCAAAAATCAATTGCTCTTTTTCTTGGAAAAGTAGTTTTCATTATTTGCATTCATTGCTAGGTTTTTAAATTGTCATTCAGATATCATCCAACAAAAAACTATCAAGAGAAAAATAAATTAACCTGGCAAAATAGTCAATTTAATGCCTAATTTGTTATAAATAAATAATTATATACATATATGAGACCAAAATAATGATTTTTCCATACATATAAACACATATATATTTATAATAAATAATTTTGGATACATTATTGATTGTTCTTTTTAATATTAAATTTTATTAATAAGCTATAATTCACTAGTGACATGTATATTGCTTATTTGAACGAAACCTGTAAAGTTTTAGCAGCTTACATTTTAAACTCAAGAAAACCAACTGCTGAGTATTTTGGTCATTTTGCTTGTTGCATGCATTATTAATTCTACTTTTAAAAAGATGTCACTACTATAAATTAATGTAAACTAATAAAGATGTGAGGTATATTTATTTTCTTTTACCATTGTTTTCAAAGCTAAAAGATAATTGCATTATTCACTAAAACATAATAATTGACATTGAGGAAAGACTTATATAGCTATATGGGCTGAATGGATTTGTAGTTTGGGCAGTCATGATACACTGATTTTAAAAGAAAGATTAAGAATAGAAGAGAACCATTAAATGGGAAATAATTGTAAACACTCTGAAAATAAATAAATAAATAAATAGTACTTTTTTTTTCCCCCACAAGTAAGATAGATGCTAGAATGAAATTAAACAGTTTTCTGGTATCTTGTAAAAAAGTGGAACAAAAGTAATTGAATTACATTGAAAATGGTGATAATTATGATAAAAATCTTTAAACATTATGTTTTTACAATATAACACTCTAAAAATATTTGAAGTAATGAATGTTATGCAGTGAATATTCTTATAGTTAATGGAATTTAAATGTAATAATTTTATACTATTGTATGATGTTATTTAAACTTTTAACAAATATGGCAGGAAAATAAAGCTAAAAAATATTGCAATAAGGTACATTATATCATAGAGAAACATTCTAATATTTAATTGCAGAAATGTTATATACCCAATAAAACATCATATGACTGATGAAAGTCATAAAAACCAATCTGTGAATATGTATTGAGCAGCATTGGATAGTAATTTATGAAGCACTATCATCTGATATTTATATATTATTTAATTTTTACTAGAAGGCATCATAAATAGTTGCAGAAAATTTTAAGCAAATGATGCTATACCATTAAATTGTTGTAGAAATAGAAAAATGAAATGGAAAATGCTATAAAGACTATAACATTTTTTTTAAATTTAGGAATAAATTATTATCAAAATCTGCAATAACTAAATGCAATGTTTGATTTATTCTGTCAAAAAAAAAGAGTTTCATAAATGTAAGTTTTAAATAATAAACCAGAGCAATAAAATAAAATAAAACTTAAAAATAATTTTAAAAAAATATTTACATTTGATTATCACCTGAGATTAAACCCAAAGCAGCAGTGAACAAGGATGAATTTGAAAATTTGTTTGTTAAATATTACTTAAACAAAATGGAGAAAAAAGTATCACTAAGATCAAATCATAAAAATAAATATATACAATAAAATTATTTCATTTTGATGAAATTTTCTGAATTGATTCTCTTACTATGAATATTAAGCAAAAACAAAAATTAGAACAATAACATATTTCTCAGCATTTACGGAAAATAGCATGATCTTTTAGTTTCATTTAGCCTGAATTAAATTTCATTGATCTTCTTCAGTCTTTTCTCTATAACTAATATTATGTAAGCAATGAGTAGTAACATGGTACTTTATGGTGGTGTGTTTTTTACTCTTGTTTGTACAATCGATGAATAGCATGTTTTAAAATTCAAGGTCAATATTTTATAAATAAAGCAATAAACTAAACTTTACCAGGCATTACTGAACAGCACATTATTATCATAGTTAAGTTTATATCTCTCACATTATTTCAATGTCATCAATGCACTATGATAAAGAATATAATATATCATTAATACAAGCACAGACAACTTCTATTGAATTATGGATTTTTCATTTATTTCAAGTAAAGTTGATTTGGTAGTCAATATCAATAAAAAAAATTGAAATTAAGATAATTTCACGTAATTACTTATATTATCAATGGCTTTAATAATTTAATTTTATATCATATACTATTATTAGACTTATAATTTTAAAGCAAAATGTAGTGTCACCGAAAATTTTGAGTATAACTGCTAATGTTATTACTGCTTTAATAATAACTAAGAGAAGTAATCTTTTTATTTCCAAGGTATGTAAAGAAGCTGTATTTTGTGAGGATTATATAAAATTACATTAACTATAAAAGATATGTCTGTTTTATGTTTTTTTTTTTTCAAAATTTGATCTAGCTTCAATGTGTCATTATTAGCCATAAAACTTAATATCTATGATTCATACTAATCCTTAATTCTTTTAGACTCATAAATTCTGACCATTAGACTATTAATTTTAAGCTTTAGTTAACATATCTTAGTTCAATATGACATGTTCTAACTGATATATATTTGATTATTTAGAAACATATCACATTGGATTAACACATACATACATACACACAATATATATACGAACATTGAAAATAAAATAAGATGTATGAAATAAAATATATTTTAAAATCTAATTAAATGTATAATAATATAAAAAAATATATATTAAGACAGTCAGCCAGAGCAATAACGACTATGGGGTAGGAGAATACAGCTTACACAAAGAGTCTTGTATGTATTAAAGAATGATAAATACAGATGTCAGTATAGTGTGGATTACAAAAAGATTTATTATGTTGTATCATAACTACATTTAACTTAGCAAAATATTTACTAGATTTGTGATGACTGAATTCGAATTTAATCAAAATAATATAAAATAAATTTTAAATATATCTTATATGACATGTAAATATTATTTAAATATACATAAATCTTTTATATAAATACTATATGTATTTTCTTAATATACATACATGTTTTATGTATATTATAAGTTTCACTTGGTATCATGACTAAATAAAATATTCCATTTTTATTAAATCTCCACTTGATATTTGTAATTAAATAATATATTAGAGATTCTGAATATGACTGTTTGTGTGCCATCAAAATATATAAGAAAATAATTTTACTAAATAATAAACACACACACACACACACACAATGTCAAATTTAATGAATAAAAATTTTAAATAAATTTATTTATATCTATTTAAAAAATTGAAATATTAATTATTTACTAAGATAAGATGCTCTCTTTTAAGTTTTCAAAATCTCTAATTTGTGCTTTGGTTTGAGAGTATCCTGTCTATTCAACAAAATAACATTGAAATATTAAAACAACATTGCAGTGCATGTGTACAGCACGTAATTCCCTTTATATTAAAATTATGTATAAATACTGTGCTAGTAAATGATTTTGCTTCAGCTTTCATTTTCTAAAAAAAAGTTGTCATCAGTAAAATATATATTTGTACATGTGTGTGTGGAATAAATGGTATCATTATAAATTTGCACATAATTTATAAACATAATAAAATATGATAAATCGGATTATCTTTAGTTAATATAAGCATACAATTGCTTAAATTTAATAAACAATATAATTTCACTATAATACAAATGATAAAGTGCGTTCTCCATTTTAATACGATAAATAAATGTTGAACTTGGTATCATTAATATATGAGTACATAAATTTATAAACGACTATATAGAGAAAACAATTAGTTAAATAGCTATCTACATCTCTAACTTAAAAAAAAATTAAAATAATTCTAACACTTCTTTGCAATAATCCATTGTTTATGAGTGGCTTAAAATATAAATACTATTCTATATAACCATGGAAATATTAAAGGAACATTTGTCTTGTCAATGCTATATTTCTTAAATAAAAAACCACAAGTAGAAAGATTGTATATACTAAACTATAAACATCTGTAGACTACTTAAATCTCTAAAAAAATTTAAACATATTATAGTATTTTAAAATTAATATATCTAATTAATAGCTAATATAAAATTTAAAGACATCAAATTTACCAAGTAAACATTTATTTCCACATATTAAAATGTTCATTAGATATAGCTAGTCTACACAGAAAAACATCTATATGAATAATGTCTTGTGTTGAGAGGTCTTTCTGCAGTCAAAAACTATGTCATTTGGCTATTATAGAAATGCTTACGGTACATGTGAAGAAAGTTAGTCTTTCTCTTTCTAATTACACACTTCCTATGTGCTTGATAAATAATCAGAATATTACATCATCATCACAATCATCATCATCATCATCATCATCATCATCATCATCATCATCATCAATAATAATAATAATAATAATAATAATAATAATAATAATAATAATAATAATAATAATAATAATAATAATAATAATAATAATAATAATAATAATAATAATAATAATAATAATAATAATAATAATAATAATAATAATAATAATAATAATAATAATAATAATAATAATAATAATAATAATAATAATAATAATAATAATAATAATAATAATAATAATAATATAGTTGCAATTATTTTAAGTCCATTATTCAAATATCCATGAGAGAGAAAAGTTAAAATCCTATTTTTTATATAAACAAATTATTAAAAAAATTTAAACATTTCCTTTTTTGTACAAATTGAAAAATAAACACATTTTTTTAAAAGAATAAGCAACAAATAAAGTTTTTGTCTTCTTTGTGTTTATCTATGCAATGTTGATTCTTTAAATTATACATTTTTATAAGGATAAAGTTCCTTCAATAGACTTTATTTAGCCCATTAACATACTTTATTTAGCCCATCTGATAAAGAAATATTATTTAACCTTACTGGTGCACCATATGAAGATGTTCTTTCATGGCTTCAAGTTGCTCTAAAACTGGCAATTTTTATGTTATTGTTGTGAATTTATGATCATTCTAAAGCTAACAATGTACTGTAAGATGCTGCCATCTCTAGAATTATTTACAAATAAAAAAACAATCATATTTTAATTTAAAGATGGAAGCTCAACTTTCCAAGGCACTGATTGGTTGTCTCTCATGTTCAACAAAAGGGAGTGCTTGTCAATGATTTTGACATACATAAGTTCTTTGTTTTGATTTTATAAATTATTTTGTTAAAATATGATGAAAGCATAATTATTTTAGAAATATTGTTAAGATTTTAGTATTTTTTTTTTACTTTTACATGAACATAAATTGAGTTTTTGTAATAGGTTATAAAATGTTCATTTTTTGTTTTCTGCTATAGATTGTTTTTATAATTATAAATAGAAATTTATTTTTGAAAAAAAAAAAACTTTTATTCATTTTCATAATCTGACAAATTATTAATTTGCTTTTTACAAATGAAACTAAAATGAATATTAACATTAAAAAATGAATATATTTTACTGTTGATTCTGAAATTAACCAATCAAAAGTTTAGAATTTTAATTCATTAGGCCAATAGGAAATTGTACCAGTGAAAAGGTTAAGACAATGAAAATATTATTTTTCAAAATAGCCAATTATCTTTATCCAATGGACTTCTTTAAATTTAATATTGTGCATAAACAAGTTAATGAAGTTTCTTTTCAAATAAAATATATTAACAGTGATTTATATTTTTTTTCTATTACAATCAACATTGTAGATTTTTACAAACATATTGATTTTTTCTTTCAGATAATTATTGTCCAGGTGATAATGGATAAATAGATAATTTGTGAGATTGTCAAGTCTTCTGAACAAAATATGTTTTTTAGCCTTTATTGTTATTTATTATACTAATAGGAAAATAAAAAAAAGAATTTAGAAAGACATTACCAAGAAAATGGAAGGTATTTATTTAACTTTCAATTTTACATCATTGTTTAGGTAATAAAATTTTTAAAAAAAATTACCATAGAAACCATTGAATGTATCCTTGAGTCATTATCTGCCATGTGAAAATATTTTATGTATCTTTGGAGTGTTTCAATATCATTCTAAAATCTTTACATAATAATTATGCAAAATTTCAAAATGAAATATTTTCATTTAAAAAATAAATTACTTTGTTTTACAAGGAAATATGTTTTTAAATAATATATGTTTTCTCATTCTTCTCCCATTAAATGATGCTATTATTGTACTTTTTAAAACAAAATAAAGATTAATCCTTAAGAAAGTAAAATAAAACAAACATCCATGCATATTTCTTTTTTTAATTATTTCATTATAAGTAATTCTTTATCACTAGTGTAAATACTTTAAATCCCATTTTAAAAATATACACATAAGCCATGTTGCTAAAGCTTTTCTAATATATTTCTATTGAGAATAATATTATTCATCAATCTAATCAACTTGTTGATAATAATATCTAATAGTATTTTATTTTTACTTTATGCTATAATTAAAAAAAAAGATTATTGGTTAGTAGAAAGATAAATAATTTAGTTGTTTATAAACAATGTAGTTGAAAAATTGTCCTACATTTATTTGAGACCTAAAAAAGTTAAGATCCATTTGAATTCAAACCTGTTTTTGTATATTGTTAAAAGCTATACACTGATACCCTTTCTAATATTAAGATTATGTTACCTAAATATAAATTTTCATGTGTGAAAGAAAGCAAATTAATTACAAATGAAAGGAAAATATAACAAAAGTAATTGGTTTTAAATGCATAGTTCTCCATATGCACAATTTTAGTTTTCCATAATTTAAAAATAATTTTAAATAAAAAAAATATTAAATTAATGAACAAATCAATTTTATATACACACATTTATATGTATGAAGGCATTATATGTTTTCAGCATATTTATGTATGCATATATATATATATATATATATATATATTGAAGCAGTCAATATTTAATCACATCGAGCTTCATGCTTTGCCAGCCATAATGACGTCCTGCAGGACATGCAATTTAGATCTCACATAGATATAGGCCATTCACCCACACAATGTATGCATAATGATCCAAGAAATTAATAAAATTTAAAATGTTCAGTAAAATAAAACAGTAGTGTGTGTGATGCATATATATATATATATATATATATATATATATCATTGCTTCATTGCTTCATATATATATATATATATATATATATATATATATATGAATGAAGCAATGATTTAATAATATTGTTGCTGAAAATTAGACATTTTCTTTATATAAATTGAATTTGCAGGATATTCTGTACAGTGAAAAACCTAAATGCTGACGTTTCAGGACAATATCAAGTACCTTCCTCAGAGCATCCTCTTTCTCAAATCATAAGAATGTGTGTGAGATTTAAAATCGTTTTTATCATTTTCTTTCTCCTCATATTTAAATTCTATTGGTTGAAAAGTTTTAAAATTTATTTTTTCTTCCAATAGCTTTTTCTAAATGTTGTTAATCTTCTTTAATTCACACCTTTCATTTATGCTCTTGGGCCTTTTAAAAATCTCTATAGCTTCTCTTAGCAATCTCTGGTCATATTGTTCAATTTTTGCTAAAATATTTGTTTTTTCAAAATTGATATCATGATTTGTTAATTTTATATGGAATAAATAGCTGATGAATTGGATTTATTTCTGACTGCCAGAATGTGTTTTTCCTTTCTAATATTTGTTCTACAATTAGACTGTCCAATATGTGTAGGTATGTTGATGATACCTTTGTTATTTGGCCTCATAGTAAGCATACTCTTGATGACTTTTTTAATTTTTTAAACTCTTTTTACAACAATATTAAATTTACTTAGAGATGGAAAATAATAATCAATTACCTTTTTTAGATGTTTTGACTGAAAGAAGGGAAGATGGTTCTTTATCCCATGGCATATATAAAAAACCAACACACACTGGGAGATGTCTGCATTTTTCTTCTCATCACCATATTGCACAACTATTTTCATTGGCAAAGACATTATTGAATAGAACAAAGAGACTTTCTGATGATAGCCATTTTCACTGGTACCTTTTTGCTACTAATAAAATGCTTCTTCATAATGGTTTTAATTACAACATTATCAATAGGGCTTATACATATAAAAAGAAAAAAAGATTTTGATACATCAAAAATTAAGACAATTTTGCCATATATAAAAGGAGTAACTGATAGAATTGGTAACATTTTTAAAAATAATAATATTCACAAAATTTTTACTACTTATAAAAAAATTTAGTGAAATGTTTCCACTTCCTCAAGATAAAATTGCTTTGGAGTGTCGTGGCATATATGAAATTCCATGTAGGGTCTGTCCACATACATATATTGAACAGACTAATCATAAAATAAATATTAAAAAGGAAGAACACATTCTGCAGTCAGAAAGAAATCCAATTCATCAGCTATTTATTCCCATATAAAATTAACAAATCATGATATCAATTTTGAAAAAAACAAATATTTTAACAAAAATTGAACAATATGACCAGAGATTGCTAAGAGAAGCCATAGAGATTTTTAAAAGGCCCAAGATCATAAATGACAGGTGTAAATTAAAGAAGATTAACAACATTTGGAAAAAGCTATTGGAAGAGAAAATAAATTTTAAAACTTCTCAACCAATAGAATTTAAATATGAGGAGAAAAAAATGATAAAAACGATTTTAAATCTCACACACATTCTTATGATTTGAGAAAGAGGATGCTCTGAGGAAGGTACTTGATATTGTACTGAAATGTCAGCATTTAGCTTTTTCACTACACGGATTATCCCGCAAATAGTAATAATAATATGACATATTTTATCCATGAAAATAATAGAATTAACTTATATATATATATATATATATATATATATATATATATATATATGTGTGTGTGTGTGTGTGTGTGTGTGTTTTAATTAAAATGCTGGAATTTGAAAGCAAAAAAAAAATGGAGAAGGCTCAAAATACTTAATAAGCTGAAATGATCTTTATCTGTAATCAGATTATTGTCACTAATAAGAACTAAAGTTTAATCAAAATTATGAGAAATGTTTTGTTAGTTCATTTGCAAATCTGTACAAATATCTAAAATGGTGTTTCGTGCCTTATCTGTTTTAAAAATTTTGCTAATTAAATATTTTACTAATTAAATATTTTTTTTATCAAGAGATTACAGAGATAGCTGTGGGAAAATAAAATTGCATTCTTGGGAGAAAATATAAATGTATAAAAGAGCCCATAGAACAAAAGAAGAGGGAGTAATTAAACTTTGAGTTAGTACATTCTTTCAGAACTTGTTTTATGACATGATATTTGAGTAGAAATAGAAGCACTTTTTTCTGGACCTCTCTTGGAAGACTGTCTGCCTGCTGCTGCCATTTTTCATCCATCTGACCAGCCATACAAAAGGACCATCCAATTATTATTCTGACTGTTGACCCATACTGTGCCTACTTGTTATACTGTGCTTTCCTGAGGTAACCTCAATTAATGAAGAGCTGCTTTAAATTTATATATGTAAGGAAAGTATGACTTCCTTAATGTATTAGTATATAATTCCTGCTAATTTTGCTTTTGAACTCTCTCTCTCTCTGTAATCCCTACCATTTTAGTGTAATTTTTAACTTACCTTTCACACTTGAACTCTTATATATAACTTTGTGTGGCTCCATTAGACATTTCTAACTTATTCATGTTATATATGTAGACAATTTATGCTCTTTAATTAATATGCCAATATTATTCAACCATGTGAGTCTAATAAGGGTTTATTTTCATTGTTTAATGAGGAAAGAAGCAGGGTCTTCATTTAAATTTATTAGTAAAGTTTTATTCATTTTAACATAAATCGCTCGCTATGTTGGTTTTTATATTTAAATCTTTTATTCATGTTTTTTAATCTAAAATATTTTATTGTGGATGCATATTTTACTTTATTATTTGAATTTGTTTCTATCAATTAATACATATATGGAGATCAAAATTAATTATAAATTTTGTTAGTTTAATGTCATAGTTAAAAGAGTTATTCTCCATTAAAATTTGCTTAATGATTATTTAAATATATTATTGTGCAGGAGTCAAACCATTTACAGCCTCTAGAATATAATATATTAAATTTATTGCACAGGTATAATGCTTCTGGTATACCTTTCTGTTCTCTTATGGTACTTACACATATATTTTCTTTATTGCTTTGTCATTGTGGACTTTGCAAGTCCGAAGCTCCCATTCTATTATCTCAAAATCATTCGTAATTAGGGGTATATGCTACTCCCTATGAAATGTGAGGTTTATGTGGTTTTGATTGTGCTGTAGAAGTTCCATACAGCTGACTCTGGGCATTCAAACCCAGCCTCTTTATTTGATACTGTTCCACCAAAAGGGTGAATGTATCAACCCTCATTCATTAACAAATGTGTTAAAATTATGAAATATTCAAACTACCATAAGATTTGTATTTCTCCAATGACATGCTAGTATTATTATTGTTTTATTTAATTGATTTATGCCTGTTTGACCTTTGGTTATGTGTTGAAAATAATGACTCCTTCGTGAAATGTGCCAACATGCTAATTAGTCAGTATGTTGATTTTAAACTAATCTGTTAATCATTAATGATTATATGTCTTATCTCTCCCTGTCAATGTAATGCCTTGTTTGTTTCTTGTATATTTTTTCTAAAGACGCTATGTCCAAACAATGCCTATCAAACATATATAATGATTTTTAAGTTTATAAATAAATGATTGAGACCGTTGATTTATATTTATTTGTCAAAATGATTAATGTTAAATTATCAAGTATCTTTCTGTAATTCGAATCCATTCTGATCTTGTAGATTGTTTTGTGCATCCACAACTTTCTGTGAGTAAAATTTTATTAAATTGGCATATTAACCCCACCCAAGCTACAACACCCTCCATAAAATTATATTCTATCAATAATAAATGTAATGGGGATTTTATAAAAGCAAATCCCAAGTTTTGTAAATATACAACATCACCCCAAGTGTGAAACATTTTGTAATATATATATATATATATATATATATATGTGTGTGTGTGTGTTTGTTTTCTTAGTATTTTATTAAATATATATTTTATGTAAATCTTGATTTTTAAATTATTATTTTCTTCTAATTAATATTTAGAATTATTTTCTTTGGCTAATAGCTTAGCATTAGTAAATAATTAATAAGTGCAATTCCTGAGCTACTCTTGTCTCGATCATCATCATCAGTCTGACCTTATGCTCAACTACTTTGCTTCTGGTCCTGGAATTAAAATCATTGTGCTGTATCATTGGAATTGTTGTTCATAGGGTCAAAGATTGGAAGAATAGGCAAATAGGTTAAAATTCAGGATTGCTCCAGACATGTGTATCTTGAGAATGATCAGATTCGAGGTATTTTGCTTGGATGTTGAATCTTGTTGAGTGAGCAGACAGTTTTGACCAGTATAATATATATATATATATATATATATATATATATATATATATATATATATATATATATATATATATATATATATATATATATATATATATATATATATTGTGTGTGTATACATGCTAAAACACATTGCAGCACAGATCACTACACAGATAGATCTTATTGTAGCTATATTTTAGCATAAATCTAGTCTAATAGTTTACAATAAATATTCAAATAATAATTAATATTGTTATTATATTATAATTTTTAAAGTAATTTCAAATAAAGTAAAAATATATTAACATTTTTATATAGGCACTAACAAGTACTATCTTTTTATCTCTTTTTAAAATCATATCCAAGTAATCTTTTTTATGTAGAATTTTCCAATATAATTATCAATGGCAGTTATGCACAAGAAAGATACAATCAATAACCAAACATTAAAGATTATTGTTGTGATGACTATATAACAAATGTCTGAATCATAATTATATCCATATATATATATATATATATTCACATTTTTTAAATATATCTATTTTATATTTTTGCAATGCTTTCCTTAACCTGTTTTGCAGAATACTTTTTTTTCAGAAAGATTTTGATATCATGCAAAATTGTGCATTTCAATTTTATCCTCACAAGCCATTCCAATTAAAGATATTCAGAGTTTAAAGATTCTTTGAAATAATTTTTGTAATATATATATATATATATATATATATATATATATATATATATATATGATGTAGCATTATTTCTGTTTGAATACTTTTTTTGTTATCAAAACCAGTATTTCTGCAGTATATATATATATATTGAAACAGTAAGATTCGTATTCAAATTTTAAGTTTCACCTTTGCTATCGTCTCTCACCCACCACCTTCTCCTACCCAAATTTAAACTTTTTTGGTATCAGATTGTGTGTGTAGCAATATTTAAAAAATGTATAAATATATGTATAATTCACCACACACACACGTTTTGATAAATTTAAAAGCAATAAATAAAAATAAATGATATAAGTTTGTATTTCTCTTTTAGTTATATAAAATATATAATTTTAACAATTTATTTTAAATTATAAAGTTCTTTATTTATTGCTGTGTTTAAATTTCATATTTAATAATAATTTTAGAAATCTGATTGTAATTTAATTAAAAGTAAAAATAATTGTATATTCCCTTTTGTATTTGAAATTTTAAAAGTAACGGTCGGTGAGAGATAATAGATTAATTAAAAAGAAAAATTCCCTAAAATCTTTAATTACAAAATGTAAATGTAAAAATAAACTTGAACAATAGAAATGCAGCTTTCTATATAAATTAAACTTACAAGAATGTATTGATTATCCTTGGGGCAAATGAGTGGATCCAAAAATAAAATATAACAAAAGTGAAAAGATAAGATCAAGAAAGGAGGACATTTTAAACTTTCTAAAAACTTTTAGTTAAACTTTAGCTGTGCTGTCAATCAGTTGAGAGTCTCCAGAAATCATAAAGTAATTTACCTACCACAGTATGTTCGAATAGAAAGCATCCAAGACTATTCTTCCTGGAGATGGTCAATCGTAGGCTGCTAACTTTCACATGTGGCCTCTATAATATCAACCAAGATCTGCTGCCCAAACAATTAGAAAGCTGCTGCTGCTGTTCGATTAAATGAATAATCTAAATGGTGGAAAGAACTGCTACTTCTGAAATCATGAACAATTTTCTACTGACTACTGAATTTGAAAACTTTGTATAAACAGGGTACCTGTACCCAAATTCTCCTAGAGTACTCTAAATATTCCCACTATAGCTCACTCTCTATATAACTTGTAAACTATAACTTGTAAAACTCTAAATTGTAAAACTCTAAATTTAATTATTAATTCCTTATGTAAATTTCTTTAATAATCTAGCTTGCCTAATTCTATCTTTTCTTGGGTACATATTTCTAAATTTTACATTTTATTATCTAATTATAGCATGCTTACAAGATTTCCGATTGGACCTCACCAAATTTAAATATAGATTTTTAATCAAAATGGTTGCCATCTTATCTAGCAACCTATTAATATATTTTGTTATATACTTCTGTTGGCTGGTCAGCTCGAAAATCTCCATAATTTTCTAAATGCAAATCCATGATTGCTTGAAACAGTGGATGATGTCCTGCAAATCCTCATTAATATTTATTTTTATAAATTACTTAATATTTTCATATAAATTGACATGCATTCAATGCTTCATTGATTGTAAGGCAGGAGTCTACTATTTAGCAAATGGCTGACATATTAGTTACTAATACTCACCCAGCTTACCTATAGTTTTATATTTTATTAAGTTTTAAGTAATAATTCCGTAAATCGCATTTCTTTGGGAGTCAAAAACATTCTTTATTAAATGTTGATAATGTAGGGCCAAGTTATAAAATATATTTAAATCTTAACAGAATAGTCTGTAGATTATACATGTGTTATGTTTTGGGGATGCGATGACCTCTTATAAGCCTTGGATACTTTGGATTCTATAGGATTGAAATTAATCCCAGTCGTCCTACACAAGCGGACAAATAAATGTTACCGTAGAATTTGATGACCATCATGCAGCCAGGAAGTAATCGTGGCATGAACCACTTCCTCCTGGTTATGCTTATGGACACCTTATCTCTTTGGGCCTATGGAAAATGCCAGCCTATTGTTATAAACTCATTCACGGCTTTGCAGTCTCAATATACTGCCAACCTCATATCACCTTTCTAGACGTACCACATGTTTCTTTTTGTTAATTCTATTATTCAATATATAACTCCATCTCTGCATTAGTGACATAACTCACTCTCAAATAAATGTCTGTCCATAGTAATTAGTAAATATCTTCTTTAATTAAATAAATATGTGTCCACCATTACTATTATTAATTCTACTTTAGATTCTTGCATTACAAAGATATAAATTCTGAAGGCATGCTCATGAAATACTTGCTTAAGAATTTAGGTAGCTAGATTACATCAGCCACATAAATGTATCTTTTTGTAAAATATAACAGTGTCAGAAATATCGCTACTGAGATATTAAATGTAATAAAATATTATTGGTTAAATGATTTCATATCAAATATTTTAAATATAAAAATATATATCTTTGTAAAGTATAACAGTATCGAAAATATCATTACTGAGACTTTAAATATAATAAAATATTATTAATTAGATGATTTAATATAAAATGTTTTAAATAAATAATTTCAAACTATACGTATGCCGTTCCATCTTTATTTATTCGATACCCATTCAATATAATATTTCCTCGGTTCTGTAAAATATAAATGTTTAATATTAATGCTATTATTGGCTAACTCGAAATAAAATTCTTGATTCTCTTGCATCTCCCTGATCACCGGCCTAAAGAAGTATTTATTAATGTAGCATCAGAAGCATTGTTTCGTAGATTGTATTGTGGAACCGATAAACTATGTTTGAACTCAGTACTATGGGTGGCTTTGCTACCTAGATGGTGCTGCAGTTCTGTGTGGTGGTCGAATTCTGCACTATGTTAACAAATCACACGTTTCTGACCATTACAATATATATATATATATATATATATATATATATATCGTCTTTAAAGTTTTAATATAATTGAATAATGAAATTATGTACATCATATAAATTAAATATATAAATTAGGCAAGTGAGAATATTACAATTAAATGTTCATCATTACTTGTAAAAACACTATTAAATATATATATATATATTTCTTATATATTGTAAATGTATAATATTTTCTTATCAATTTTACCTCTGAAATAGAAGCTAGTCAATAGATTTAAGCAAGTGTGAGAGAAGGAATTTATTTAATAAATTATTAATAATCTATGTATAAAATTAAAGTTACAATTTACTATAATCTGCATCTTACTGTCATATAATTAATTTCTGAAAAATAATAGCTCTATATAAATTAATTAAAGTAACTGAATCACTACCATTAAATTTTTATCTTTGGATTTGTTAAATGCAACAGCAACAATGCATGGCAATTCCTACTGCCTTTTAAACCAAGTTTCCACTTTTATGTAATCATCCATGTAAAATTAGTGCTTTGTTTTTATCATTGTCTTATAGTGAAGCCTATTTCAATAGTAATTTTTAAGTTTTTTATACTATTTTAATTAAAAAATACAAAATTATCAAATTATATTACTTTTTGATGCCTTTTTCATGAATCCCATTGATACAAAAATGAAAAATAAAGTTGGAGACAGTATATACTGTGGCAAACAAGTTAATCACGTCTATTGACACAATTTTTGTTTATTTAAATTATTATTTTCACTTATCAAAATCTTTCAAATGATAGATATCAATATAATTGGTTTATTATTTTTAAAAATATTAACAATTTATTTTTAAATTTAAAATATTCAATTTATTCTACATACAATATATACATAAAAAAGATAAAATTATCGCATATACAAACTTGAAGAGTAATTAATCTAATGTGTGAAAATATTATGGCAATTATGTTAATATTTAGAATTTGGTAGAGTTTAAGAATCAAGTCAGTAATTTGATTAATTTATTTTAGTATAAATAAAACAATAACATTGAATAATTTTTGAATGAAGAATGCTGAAATAAGTTTAAAGCATGTCACAGAAGCAATTTGTGTTTTATGTTTTATATTAGTTGTTTGGGAATATTACAGATGAATTTTGTTTAAATGAGTCAAAATCTTTGACCAAATTTAAAACCTCAATATATAATTCACATCTTTTTTAAAAACACATTTTTGACAACAAAAATAATATCCATGGGATTTCCTTATTGTAGATGACAATAGTGAGCATGCGATTATGATTAATGTGTAACATGAAGGCAATATATTTAGTAAAATTATTACATAATTACTTGCATAAATGTCTTTCTAACAAGCAGGGCACTAAAAATTTATGTGTAATGTTTGACAGAATTTTATACAAATCATTAATGTGGAAATATAATACAGGAAAAAATATAATAATTTCAGATTATATGGGAGCAGGGTTAAGTGAATAATGAACAAAATATGATTATTCATAATTGCAATTAACCAGGCAGTGAAGATTTGAATGATTTTCCATTTTTGTTTGTTCTCCAGATAAGAATAACTAGATATCCATTTATCAATCAATTCTAAATGGTTAGGTAAACTTGATTACTTCAAAAATGATTTATTTCATTATCTATCGGGAATTCAAATTTCAGTGTGTGACATAGGTAGTAGATATGTTATCATTAACTTAGAATGTGCTTTTGTAGTAGTCATGTGCCTACATTTATAAAAATAAATACTGTCATTATATATTTTGAAGTTTAAAAAAGTTTTAGTCTTTTTTCCCACCAGATACTGTATTGAATTGTGAGGGTTGATATTTAGGGCAGTGTAGAGTATATAAAATGTGAGATCTTTCAAGCCATGATTCTATATATATATATATATATATATATATATATATATATATATATATATATATATATATATATATATATATATATATATATATATATATATATATATATATATATATATATATTTTTTTGAAGTTTTATTATTATCTAAAATAGGTTATTGTTTTTAAATGCGTATTTGTTCTATAGATAGCATCTTATATTATTATATGCAAAGGTGTAATAAAGCAGCCTCAAAATTCCTCACTATGAATCAAAATTCTTTTCAACACATGCTATTTATTCACAAGGATTGTCATCTGTTATGCAGTGAGATTTTTTTACGATTTATATCTTTACTTTTATCCTCCAGTTTTTTTATGAGGCCTTCATAATATTATTTATAGAGAGATAAAGTGTTAATTAAATCATTTATTAAACATTATATATATATATATATATATATATATATATATATATATATATATATATATATATATATATATATATATATATATATATATATATATATATATATATATATATATAATAGACATAAAAAGCTTCTGTCTTCACATTCTTTAAAGAGCATAGAAGAGTTAACAGTTTTTTTATGAAATTTACCTAGTGACCTTTCTTATACAATTACTGTGGGAAAAATCAATGTTTTCATAAAAGTGTAATCAGTTTCAGTACTACATGTCTTAATAATAATAAAAGAAAATGATTGAAAAAAATCTAATATTAGAGGTCATTTCATTTCTCACACATTTTCCTTTTCTTAACTTTAAAAAAGATTTTTAAAAATGCAATGATGAAAATAAATTTTATTTTAAGTATAAAATTTTGGATATTAAGTTAAAGAATGTTAAACATATAAAAGATGTTTATTACTTTAATATCACTGAAGCATATAGTTATAAAAACGTGCACACATTTATAAAAATATAGATTTAGAAATAGATGGGCAAAAATATAAAAAGACAGAACAATAGATAGCTAGGAATATAGTTATATAAATAAATAGATTTTTATGCACTCAACTGTAATATAAGTATGTAAATCAATAAATACGCAAATAAAATAAATCACGTGATTTATTTTGTTGCACAGTTTATGATAAAACAATAGCCACTATTAATTGACATTTATAGTAAGCTTGAATAATCAAATCAGTAAGTGCCAAATAATAATACAATTTAATCTTCTTCTCTGGATTGATAGCTAATCAAACTAATAAAAATACAGATAACAGTCAGATAGATAAATAGATAAAAATGTATATAGACAGATAGATAAAAAAAAACCTATAGATATATAGACAGACAGAGTAGATAATTATATAGATAGATGAATAAATAGTCCTATAGTCCAATCAATCAAATCGCTTCAAGATAGTTAGATATGTAAATAAATAGGTAAACAAGTTAAAATCAGATATGCAAATTGACAGACAGACATGTCATTATGTATATAAATAAAATAATGAACTTTAATTGCAATTAGAAGAAATACTCAGTATCATGATATCATTCTAAATAAATGAATAATTTAACATATGCAAATACTAATTTATAAAAGTTTGATGGCATAGGGATAAGCATACTTACTTTCTTTGATATAACTTAAGTGTTGAATTCAAGCAGATTATTGTCATTCAATATTTTTCAGTAAGAGAATAGTTATTTATTATTAAATTTAGGTTAAATGACATTCAATGAAATAGATATTGATGCACTGATTATGAAATAAAAAAAATACATTTATAATATGATACAGTTTTCAGTACTAGATGGGGGAAAATGCTACATTTTTACAAAAATTTAACTAACAATTAGCTTTCCATTTAATATGAATTAGTGTAATATTTTCCCCAATAAATCTAAATGTACTATATATATGGTTTTTTTAATAATCAATTTGTTCAGTTATGGTTTTTCAGTTTTAAATATCACTACCACATATTCAATCTCTGAAGTAAAATTGTCTATATTTAATACATATTACTTAAATTATTATATAATTTTAGTCTTATTGTACTTTGTGACACTCTCAGATATTTTTATAATATTATTAATTGTAATTATTTCAGACTTTATACATTTGGTATAATTCACTTATGTATGGCTATACATCTTTATATATTTATCTCTTTTTGTTAATGTTCGTTTAGAATTTTTGCCTCAAAATATTACATGTCAAATTTTCTAAAATGTATTTCTGTATCACAATATTCAAATTATTCCATTACAAATTTGCTAGCTAAAATATTATTCTTGATGACATAAATCTATTCTGTGATGATTTATCTAACTTTAGTACTGCAGTGTATATAATAATATAAATTTCAACTTAGTAATCTTATGTTTTCAATGTGCTTTATAATATTTTTGGCAACACTCCAGATATCTTTTGAATAATAAATGTAAATATTTTTTACAAATTTAAATCCAAAATACTGTATCAAGTATCATATCTGTAATTTTATCCACCTTTTATTCTATTTTTCATTATGATTTGTTTTTAGTCTTGGCTTAATAACATTGTAATGAGGTAATCTTTACTCTACTTAAGTTACCAAAACATCACTGTGATAACATAAAATCATTTGTCATAAACCATGTAAGAACACATTTTTTTGATTCTATTAGTATTTTATTTCTGTTTATAGATTTAATTTTTAGATATCTGATAATGATAGTAATATCCTGACTTGTATGGTTTAGTTTAGAATTAAGAAACAATTGTATTTAGATTGATTTCTATATGAAAAACATTTATGTCTACATGGTAATGGTAAATTTCTAACAATTAGACTACTTTGAATTTAGGTACCAACAAAATGCGAATTGTAATTTTGGTTCAAATAATTATGAAATTTGAATGGTTAATAAAACTCATATACAGAAAAATGATTCAATTCATTTACATAATATTACTAACCAATATGACAATGAGATTTGTAAAAAGTACACCTAAAGTATTTTATTTGTATTTCAGTTTCAATAATAAAAAAAAAAAACCCAAAGATGTCAAATCTTTTAAAAAGAAAGTTTATGTTCAGAAAACTTTTAAAAGAATGATCACCATCAATTACAAACTATTACTGCTATTTTTGCATGTCCCCCATTGGAGTGCATGATTTCTTAGTGCTGTGAATATTAACTAGCATGTGTGTGTAAAAAGTATATATTTGGATTGAATTACAAACACAAACTCAATGGATTAATAAAAAGAACATTAACAATTTATTAATAATGAATAAATAAAACAGTTGCATATATATATATATATATATATATATATATATATATATATATATATATATATATATATATATATATATATATATATATATATATATATATATATATATATATACAACTAATGACACATACATAAAATATAAAATGCCATAATAGTAAAAGATATTTTAAATTTAAATTTAGGTTTCAAGTCTTATAAGATTCTCATCATGATAAATATTGAAATAGGCGCAAACCATGGTTTTTGTAGATATCATTCTTTTAATATTTTACTTTTGTCTTTATTAGTTCCTCTGATGATGGTATTTTTTTCCTTGAATATTGGTGGTTAGATTGAGTAAATACAGAATCACTGGTGATATTATAAGAGATACAATATCAGTAGGTTTTAGCTATTTTATATGGTACTTTTCATTACTTCGTTCATGATAGAAGCATGCTACTGGCTGGTTTTGCAAACTTCAGCATTATTTTCTAGATTTTATTGTGTTTTTCAGACATTTTGGTTGGTCTGTTTTTTTTTTTTTTGTTTTGCTTAGTCACAAATTGTAGAATGTCTTTATATGATAAAGTCATTGTATTGTATGTAAGGACCAGACTATTGAAAAATACATTCAAGAACAGTCAGTAAAATACAGCTTTCAAAGATATAGTGCAAAAAGTTTTAATTTGCAGTTGTTTCTCTTCTCAGCATTGATCACTATGACACTGCTTCAAAAGTAAATGAAATGCAGAGTACTATGGAATGAAGTTATAAACTACTGGAATTAAAATTACAATGCCTAGTTGCTTGTTTTAGTACTATTTATATCTATTTGATGTTAGTTAAACAATACATTTTCAAACAAAATATGTTACCAACTAGGAAAAATCTGACCTTTGTGTTATTATAACAATATGTATTTTTTTTAAAAATACCCTTTTTACACTCTTCAAAAACTGTTGTAGATACAAATTCTGCATATATTTCCCCATGACTATACATAAATAAATAATAACAAAAAAAATACTTTTTTTCTTTTTCTTTTTATCTTTACTTACATTTATTAATGTAAAAAAAAAAAAAACAAGAAAATTCATTATCAACCTTTAAATATAGCTTGATAATTTCTAAAATATTATTAATTCCCAAATTTTTATATTATATTTAGCTTTACCATCCAGTTTTACTATGAAATGTGGGAAATTTTATTTATAACTTTGTTCAATAATGGCAGATTAGAAAAGGTTCAAATTTAGAGTTTTTAAAAACAACACAATTCAAGTTATTTTGTTTATCAAGACAATTTTTCTTTTTTTTATCTCAATTTATCATTACTATTTCACATATATGACCAAGTACATAAACTATTTTTTTTTCAATTATTTAGGTAGTTTACTCAAGTAAAATGCATCTACATGCTTACTTACATGGCTGTTTGTATATTTATTAGTCAGTTCACATGAGTTTTTATTAAAGATATTTTTTCTCTTCAGAATTGTAGTATAACTTATCTGGGCTGCATCAAGTTTTCTATACCTACAATACATCTAACATTCAGCTTCATCAAACTTTTCTTTGAGTAATGAAACATCATATGATCATTTGAATAAACTATTCACATGATTATTATTAAAGTCTTTTATTATATATTAATTCTAGAGCATATAAAAACTAAATTTTTGGCACAAGATTATCATTAAATTTTCTTTTTGCATTTATTTAACAGTTTTGTTGTTCAAATCACATTTTACTTGAAGATAATGAATGAAGTGTTTTCTTAAATTAAATAGTAACCTGATATGTTATTTGCTATTACTTGTTTTTAATACTGACTATATACTATGAATAATGTTTGATTCATTAGATTTGTTGATAAATTAGCATATATTACTTTAAGTATTTTTATAATAAAAGTAAAATAACTGCTATAAAAAAATAAGCAGTGGAAATATTAAATGTTTTCGGCAACAATATAGCATTTGTTTTTTTTAATTTTACGTAAATTATTTTAAAATATCTTAGAAAAGCAAATTACTTTTTGAATTGTTGTATTAAATATTTTTCAATCATAATGTTCGATAAAACGTTACATATTAACCAATTTTATATTATAATTAATAAGTTTAAAGTAAAATTAAAAAACTGATGCTTTAATTTTTTTTAATAAAAGTTCTGTTAAGCCAGTAATTATAAAATATGAGGGAGGGAGATTAAAAGCATGAGGTAGGAAACATTCTATTAATACAAATTAAATATCATTTCTTCTGTAACTCTTACTTTTGCTACTGTGAAGATTCAGAAAAAATACAAATTTGAACAAAGACATATTTAGATGTAATTATGGTGGCACAAAAATGCTTAGAAATTAAATGCAATGTTTTACTATTATGTAAATGTAACTTATGAGTGAATATTGTTCGATAAAATAAATTCATTAATTACATTTACATGACATGGAATAATTTTTAAATTAAATACGCAGCCGAATCTGTGATTTTGTAATAAAAATTGTACCATTTTTGTTTGACAATTTGTGTCATGAAGAAAAAAAGTAAAAAGGGTAAGTGCTTAAAAATTATTCTTAGATAACTATTTTTTTAAAAAGTTGAAAGTGATAAAATGGTCATGATTAAACATTTTTAAACCAATATATGCTAATTAAATATATTTAATGTTAAAATGATTTGTTTCAAGTTAAATGTAATATATTAAATCAATTTACTCACAAATATTGGTTTAAAATAAATTAATTAAATAAAAAAAATGTTGATTATTTAAATACTCTTATTTATAAAAACATTTTGAGTGTATGTATAACTAAAATTTGATTCAGTAACAATGTTTGTGTATTTTATATAAAAGTAATCAGATATCAGATTATTTACAATTATTCTGTTGTCATTTTGAAAATGAAACGTTAGTATGCAAAATATAATTGCAAACTTTTTATTTCTATAATTAATATAAAGATGACAAATAATAGAGAAGCTAATATATTATTTAAAGAATTTTATATTTTTATAAAAAGAAATTATATTCTTAAAAATATTTTTGCTACATCAAATTGCTAAAAAACCATGCACTGACATTCAAAACTGTCACAATGTTTTATGTTCTTATTCGTTTTAGCAATTAGACTAGAATCACTTTCTTTTTGGATATCACATATAAGTTAGCATTTATTATTTATATAGCATTCATATAAATTAAACTGCTCTACAAAAAATGTGCCTTGGATAATATACTCTTTGACCACAGACTTTAGAAAAATTGTCTTTTTCCAATATTATATGTTGTTATAATTTTTCTGTTTCCATTTATTTTGCAAGAATTGACATAATCTGATTTTTAGCAATTCAACTTTTCATTGATGAGTGCATTACTGGTATTGTACTTTTTACATATAATTTTACAATGATAGGTTTTCTGATCTAAAAATGTTTTATAAATAGATGTTTTCAAACTCATGGACTTTATAATAAAATCATTCTATCTGTATATGATATTCACATTCACTTATTACATTGTAACTGAAATATAATATTGGACAAATTTTAAAAAAAGTATAAAAAGAAGTACCTCTAAAATAGATTATTTTATTTAAATGGTGCATATAAAATTAGTAAATATAGTATAATATATTTTAACATTATATTGTTAAGTTGTCAATACAAAGTACAAAAATTATACCAATATTATTATTAAAACTTTTTTTATTACTTCTTACAATGTTTTATACTATTATTATATCAATTATATTATCACAGTTTTGATTGGTTCAGCAATCATCTTCAGATCTATAACAAACATAAATACAAATACTGTACATGAACATTTACACAGAAATGCATAATTTTTACATATATTTCATATTATGAATTCCTCTTTTTAACCTAGATTTATACATATATATCTTTAATAATGGTCAAACATATATATCTTGAATATATACTTTTTATACTCCTTTATATATATATTTATACCTACACATATTCTTAATTTCTTTAACCGTTTTATATTTATATTATTTAAATAATTAATTAATACTTTCTATAATCATATATATATATATTCTATAATTCTACATTTTATTTATTTATTATTTATTATTTTCATTAATATATTCCCTTTTTTTATTCTAATAATGATATGCTATAGAATGTGTATAGTATATATATATATATAGAAATATATATATATATATATATATATATATATATATATATAATATATATATATAATTATATACTATATGAATATATCATCATAGTAATGTAATGGAAAGTATAATCCATTGTAATTTATCTCAGATCTTGGCTTCTTTCATTAAAGTCCCAAGTTGAGAAGCCAATTGTAATGGACTAGGCATATCATTTTAAGATTTTAAATAAATTTATTGAAGCTTAATTAATCAAAGTGCTACATTGTAGAGCCAATTGTAAAGGAAAAGTTTACAACCACTAACCAATCAATCAACTGAACTCACATGTTGTAATAGTATACCTTGCAACCATCAATCAACTAAATGAGTTACACATTGCAAGGTATCAATTGTAATGGAAATTGTACATATAAAAGAAAATAAACTAGTCCAGTCAGTGGATGGTTTAATTATTGGTTACAATTACAATATTGCCTATCTGATTAGCTATACATGAAATATGCCTGGACACCAAAGACCAATAACAAGAGAATTAAATGATTTACTCTCAGGGTTAACTTGATCAGTGATTTAATTATTCACCAAAATATAAATTGGAAAGAAAGATATTTTATTGAGTCCAACCTATATTTGGAGATGGGGATTATATGTAAAACAATATAATGATTTGTGATGGGTTAGATAAATAATTTTGAAATTTAATATTAGCCTAATTATCGATTGATGTAAATTATTTCATTTTTTGGCCAATTTGCTTCCTGGTGAATTTTTTCATAAGTACTATACATTAAAATGCATGTAAAATGGTATATTTTATTATAGTAAATTTTCTCAGAAAAATTTAAAGTGGAAGGTGAGAAATTCAAAATTCCCACTCATACAATAGACATAAACCCTGCCCTGACATGTTCCACCATTGTCTGTTGCCAAGACTGTAAAATGTTTGGCATTTTTATGACATTATAGTTCCAATAACTTAAAAATGTGTTTATTTGCGAATTTATTATGGTTTTAGATTTAAAAAAATTTAATAATGTACACTATATTTATTAGATATCAATAAATATAAATTATTAATAACTTATTTTTACTTGAAATACTTTATTATCAAAAATATAATGTTATATTAGCAGTTAATGTAAATATGGCCTGAAGCAATTTACAAGCTTAGTTTCTATGTAAGCAATCTACTTAAAACTTATGAGTATGAAAATTATTGCAGTTTTGCAATAAATGTTCCAAACATTTAAACTTTTAAAACATAATTCATTAGATATAAGAGAAATAAATAATTATTCATTTGGATGTTTAAAAATAATAAGAATTAATAAATATTTCTTTGATTTTATAAACTGAAATAATCTTTCTACAAACAATGATGTCTAAACTCTTTGTTTTGTTTATGATCTCATTTATTTTAATATTTACTGAAACAAAATGTGAACATTTAAAATTTATTTCAGTTATAAACAAAAATAACTATCAAATGAAGTCAAATTTATTATTTTCAGATAAGTAATAATCATTTAATCATATATTTTACATTGATTTGTTAGACAAAGAAAAATATCAGAAAATGCTAAAATGTGAGTTTATGTCAGAAAGGTTAGCAAAACATAAAATAATGATTTAAGTAATTGTGAGTCTCAAGCATTATATACTGCCCTTTATACTGAAAAGAGAAAAATAAAGAAAGAAATTTTACCTAAATTACAAAGTCATTTCATATAAAACAAATGGTATATACTTTATTCTAATTATGGTTTGATATTCTTTTCAAATGGCAATAGTTGTAAAACACATACAATATTTGTTTATCCTTAAGTTTTTATTTTAATTGTATATTATTTAAATTAACAATAATTGCTATCAATAAGCATGGATTGACATTTGTATCTACATAAGAATTATCAAAATTAATGAATAATCATAATAACTTCTTAAAATAATTTAGAATCATCGATATTTTCCTCAAGGTTAGATCGTTTAATTTTTAAAAAAATTATAAATATTCTTTTTCTAATGTGTTGGATATATACTTGCTTCATTTTTGATTAAAACTATACTCCTCTTTTGGACTACAAGTATGAACTCTTTAGATTTATTATTTATAATAGGATTTCTATTATGGCCCCTAAATTCAATATCGTCCTTTATATCTTCATTAATTCTGAGACGACAATAAATATTTATCATGGAATATATTATATAACCCTTGGTATACCAAACTTCTATAAATAAAATATAAAAACAACTCCTTTCTCATATGTGAAAAATATGCATATATAACACAAATATCTACAGAATGATCTATCTTTTTAAACATATTTAATGATGAAACTGTGGATTAAATTCTGAAGAAAAATATTAAGTAATGATAAAATTGTAAACACAAATATAATGCATTATGTGTATATTTATCAATAATTTTTACAGGAACAAATGACACTCAATTAATTTTCAGTTTACATTATGTACAACATATCTATATACAATGCATTTAAATTAAAACAACAAGTGTTTTATTGATAAATAATATCCAATATATATATATAATCATTTGTTAATAAACTGAAATTTTTAACCAGTTTATTTATATAATGTACATATATAAGCCTTAAGAATTAAAGAAAAACAGAAAATTTTTAATAATAAATGACCTCTAGCATCTTTACAAATTAATATTGATAAATTAAAAATTTAAAACAATTTATGTATATTGTGTACAAATATATATTGCATGTGAATCAAAAGAAAGAAAATTTTAATACTCAATGAAACTCATCATGTTGTTAATTATGACAATTGATTAAAACTTAAAATTAGTTTACATGCATATAAATAATTAACTTTGAAAATAAATAAAAAAATGACTAAATTTAGTTACCATTTAATCTTCTTATCCTCTCTTCATTTTGAAATTTAATAATTATTTAATGCAATTTTGTTCATTCCGGTGTTGGTTATGATAACATGTAAAATAGTTTAAAATGCCAAACACGAGAATACATGAGTCTTTCTGTTTTATAAATGATTGACTCGTAGCAATTTTTTCAGGTTAGGTTAAGATGAATCAGTTAAAATGATGGACTGATTTTGAATATTTATCTAATGCTTATCTTGGCTTGTTGTATATGGATAGCTATTTATTCTGTTTGATTTCTACTCCAAATGTCCACTCATCAATAATTTGCTTATTTTTGACTAAATCTTGATCATGAAATAAAGTAAGATGGAGGGTTTGAATTTTGGATCGTAATTTATTTTTTTAATCTCCCATTCCTAATAACATATTAATTCTAATAAATACTATAGTTATGCAAAGAAAAATTGTATAAGAGACAGCAACAAAGGTTTGCTTTCTCTTTTCAATGGTGATTGTCAATCCTTATTGCTATTCTATTTTTATGTCTATTGTTTAGTTCAGTGTTTCACATGCTGCTAATATCAATATTATTATTACAACAATCATTGATTTTTTTTTTTAAATATTAAAATTTAAAAAAAAATTACATATAAAAGTTAGCTTTATGGTTTATAAAAACAAAATAGGTAAATAAATAAGCAAGTAAATAATACACATCACAAACGATTTCTAAAAATAAAATACGATCTAAACACATTTAGTATTTTCATATGCCATATTTTACTCATTGATATTACAAAAAGGCAAGTAATTTAAACACAAACCAATATCATAGTAAAATTTAAATATACATACATATATATTTTTATATCACCACTGCCATTTAACCATTCTACTGTTAAATATGGTTAGATCTTGCCCTGTTTTAATTGTTATTCATGTGGTATATGGGCATTGCTTGCACCATCTCTTGGTCAATTTTGTTTGCATTTTCTTTGTTTTAGGCTTATTTTATAAGAAATTCAAAATTTAAAATTTTACTTCTAAAACAGTCCACATATGGTGATATGTTTTGAAAAAAATCCATTTTTATTGCTGCATATTGATGTGTAGATCAGCCTCTTTTCTCTGATTAGATGGCTTCCAACTCTGGAAATTGTACTGCTGGCATTTCTAAATGACAAAGTCAGAAATCAAAACAAAATGTTTTACACATTTGTAATTGATTTTGAATGTAAATAAATATATTTATCATAATTTTTTACATTCATAATTAAGATTTTACATTACTTATTGAAATATAAAGTTTGATTTGAAAAATTTTAAATTTTACAAGAAAAATAAGTATGAGAAAATGAGAGCTCTTCAAGACAATAGGTTGACCAGTATACTGACTGTAATTAGCATATTACACATTTTAAATGACAAAGTCTTAGATCAAAACAAAATGTTTACATGTCCATAATTGATTTTGAACATAAATAAATATATTTATCTTAATTTTTTACATTCATAATTAATATTTTGCATTACTTTATCAAAATATAAAGTTTGATTCAGAAAATTTTAAATTTTACAAAAAAAATAATAAGCATTGGAAAGTGACAACTTTTCATGAAAACAGAATAATGTTGACCACTACAGAAGTGAATTATGAGACACTGATGTTCACATGGATTGGTTGAAATATATATTTTTTGTTTTACCAATAGCTATTTTTTAAACATTTTTCTTATATTTTTCTTCAGTTATTAATATTATGTTTAATTTTTCATTACATTTAACCAATGTGAATCTAAAATTATTCAATTTTTAGAAGCTGATTGAAAGAATTTTAGATTAATATTTTATCAATAGAAGCCAACTGGAAATGAAACTAATGAATAATTGTTCTCAGATTTAAGTAATGGACCAATACAAAAATTAGGCAAAAGTTTTAGAAGTTGATGTTGGCATCTAAAGAATTTTAAATCTCACAATCATAAATAAATGCATATACCAAAATAAAAAAATTAAATAAATAACAATAACAACAACTATCAACTGTATATATAAAACTCCCATATCAAAGCCAAATCAAAAATTTTTTTAAAACAATAATGATACATTGATGGAAAGGGTGAATGTTTCCAACCTTTACAATATATTATAACAGGTCTGTTATATGGCACAGAATAATATATATATATATATATATATATAAAAAAAAAAAAAAAAAAAAAAAAAAAAAAAAAATGTAACAGGAGAAAGATCTTTGAGATTCGCATATACTGACCCCAGGGGCACCACTAGTCCGAAAATAGGAACTAGACATTTATTTTAGGGTGGACAGGATATGCGAATCAAAAGGCAACGAACTACACTCAGGGAGGAACAAGATATCTTAAATATTATTTAGACAGCTGAGAAATCAAAGCACAAAGACAAATGTCAGCCAAATAAATTTAAACAATTTATTAATTTTATAAGTTAGACAATATAGTAAAGACATCTAGCCATGAATATAAAAGTGACTTATGTCAACATACGTATATTTACCAGAGAGTGCACAAGAGTATGACAAACATGAAGGCATTAAACATTTTGGCAATAAAATTCTCTCACTTAAAATATAAGAAATGGTTAGAATAATGTCTTCTTGCTGGCCAGTTGTAAAATTACAAAAACAAACAACAACCCTAGCTTCCTGAATCAGGGATAATAAAACAGTTACTGTCCCATCGGAAATCGATGAAACCAGCGTGGACGTTCGAGTAGTAATATTCTAATTACTGTTGTTAAAATGACACAGGACTGCTGCACATAATACTGCATTCAAAGTAAACATGGTTGATCTTACCTACAAGAAAGCAACATATATTTGATTAAGATCTTACGTAATCCAGAAAGAAATAGACTATTTTCAGACATCCCGAAGAAATAACTTGACAAATAGCCAGCAAAAAGATTTTGTTGTTTGCACAAACAACGCAAACGAAACATGATTAAAGATTCTTTATTTTACAACTAAGGGCAGGTAAATAAATAAAGATTACAAAAACTGACAATGTGTTTTGTAATAGATAACGAAATAATCAGGTATATATTAAACATATAAAATACGATCACCTTATGCACCCCCCGATAAACGAAAATTGCAAACAAACTTGGAATCTTAAAACTAAGATTCCAAGACACACTTTAAATACTAGAAAAGAGTATATACAGATAATAAATAATTAAAAAAAACAATTATTACCATTTTAAAACATATTTATCATTAGATTGAGCGAAGATTTAATTAAACGCAATTTATTTACCCTGGCTAGAATAAGAAAAAGTTTAGCTTATGGTAAGGCAGAGTCCTAGTCATTTAGTGATGAGTGTGCACTTTTGATAATAGTTCATCTTTCAGGTTCTTTGACAGTGGCAAGGTAGAGGCAGTGTGTATTTTAGAGATTCATGGCATGACTGAAGAAGAGCTGGTAGGCGTGGGTCTGTCCTTTGTTTAAATTAGCCAGACATACTAATTATGGCAAAACTCACAGCGGTGGATTTTGACATCTTGCACAGCAACGAAGTTTGTCAATAATTATTTAAGTTTTTAGCAGATCATAATCCAAGTGTCCTCTCTAATAATGAATCTCTTCTATCTCCATTATTGGTGGGCTATCATTTCCTCACTACCTTTCCCACGAAAAACTTTCATTAGTGTCCATTCTATATTTCAGGCAGGGCAAATATTAATTTCCCGCTCAATCTAATTTAAGACTTCCAACCAGGGATTATTGTAAACAAAATAACAAAGACAAAACTCAATTTTCACTTTTTAGAATGAACTTTAAAAATAATTACAATAAAAGCAACAGGAATATATAATTAGCAAGCTTATCTGTTTTTAATCAAATTGATTAAAACAGGCGGTGAAAGTAAACTATTTTAAAATCAATTTTATAAACATTAAATGATCTACTTTAAATATAAATGTGTATGTGTTTTAAATAATAATACAAATTTTAGCATTAGACATTTAATGAAAATGAAGTTGTTTTCCTTTATTAATTTTAGTAATAACACCATTGAATCGGAAATCAATCCAGCTCAACTGCCTCAACACGTGATCAAAAAAAAAAAACATTCCTGCAACTTTTTTTTAAAACTATAAACATTTTTAAAACTACCCCTAGAAATTCGGCTGAATGCACTCATGAAAAACCAAAACAATATTTCATTTCTTACATTTTTCCATTCTCATACATCATTAACAATTTTTTGTGTGTCTGTTTTTCCCTTTTTTTTAACAGTACATCCGCTCAATATAACTTATGCTTGGTCAAGCGGTTGCTTCTTATGAAGAATTTGGTCAGGACAATCTACTCTCCTGAACCTGTCTACAGGTTCTCTTGGTACATTGCCAAAATCTACAGCCGTTAAAAATTTTGCCATTTCTTCTATCGATGGCCCATTATTACAAAACATCAATTGTTGTATGTCTGGTGGCATATTATGTCAGATAGTCCTCATGACTTGATCATCTGACAATGGAAAGGCCATTAATGCCTTGAGTTTTGCTACTTGTCTATAAAAAAATTCCGTGTATGTTTCACCCCAAACGCTGGAATTTCTCTCATGGGATATTTTATAGAGTATCCCATCCTGTCTGGCTTCACTCCAAAATGTTCTTAAAATGGTGTGCCTATATTTCTCAAATGTTCTTGGTTTGGTGAATAAAGTGTGCCACCAGTCAGAGGCTATTTCACAAAGGTAGTTACTGGCTACTGTAACTTTATCCCTTTCCGGCCAGTCTTGGACACGAAACATATTAGCCAAACTTCCTAAATGATTTAATTGGCTTTCTCCCACCTCAGCCTTGAATGTTTCTATTAGGAATTGTTTTTCCAAGAATCTACTGGAGGGCCCTTCCTGTCTTTTACTTCTCGACTCTCTATATTCATTTTCTGTTTCATACTGTTTGTCTTCAGTATAGAACGCCCTATGTTTATTCTCTATCGCAGCTAGCCTCTATTCAAGTTCTTTTATCATATCAATACAAGTTTGTTGTACTTCTGTTTTCAAATTATTCTTACTTTCCTCTATGCCTTCAAACATCTTTTCTACTTTCCTGATAACACCATCAACCCTCAGAACTATTTCTCTCTGCATTTCTCCTTACTTTAACATCTCCAATTCTACTTGTGTTGTTTTATATATGTCTATCCATTCCTCGCACATCCCTTCAACCTGCACCATCTTTATTTCAAAACTACCTGTCCTAACACTACCTTGCTGTACCTCATCTTTTACTTCTTTCATCTCTTCCTTTAAAATTTCAACTTCCTGAACCTCCTTATTTCGATCTTTCTCTATGGCTTCTATAGCTGCTTCATTTTTGTCAACTTTCTTCAATATTTCCTGTCTCAACTCCTACAGTATTGTTTGTTGACTCTGTTTTATTTCTGTATTTTGTTTTACTATATTTTGTTTCATTTCCAGCAACTCTTGTCGTATTTCTTTCATCTCAGCTTGCTGACTTTGTTTCATGTCTATTATCAACTTTATCATCATTTGTGTCTCGCTCTCTTCTTTTTCTACTATCTGGGGGTATTTAAATGAAACAGGGCTCTCATCCAAACCTGCCACCCTGTCGCCTTCTTCTTTACCTTCCAATTTTACACAAAGCTAACTTGCTATACTAACTTTTTTTTTTAAAACAAAGAATCTCAAAGCAAATAAAACGCTATTTATTTATATGCAAGAAGACAACGAACTATTTTTACTACTTTTAACTTCAAAAATTTTATTCTGAACTATTTTTCTTCTATTTAAACAACAACAAAAAAACTCTATTTATTATTTATGTCATATGAAAAAGACGAAACCCCGTTCTAGCAAATTGCTCCAACAAGACATGCAATAATTAACAAAAATCGAACCTCTACTGACTAGATCTTGCCACTTACACCTGAAATCTTTCTCAACTGTCTAAACAAAATCTCACGAGGGTTTGAAAACTCGGAAGCTCCACGTTGATGCGCTAAAATTACTATATATGTAATGAGAGAAAGATCTTAGAGATTCACATATACTGACCCCAAGGGTGCCACTAGTCCGAAAATAGAAACTGGACATTTATTTTAGTGTGGACAGGATATGCGAATCAAAAGGCACAGAACTACACTCAGGGAGGAACAAGATATCTTAAATATTATTTAGACAGCTGAGAAATCAAAGCACAAAGACAAATGTCAGCCAAATAAATTTAAACAATTTATTAATTTTATAAGTTAGACAATATAGTAAAGACATCTAGCCATGAATGTAAAAGTGATTTATGTTAACATATGTATATTTACCAGAGAGTGCACAAGAGTACGACAAACATGAAGGCATTAAACATTTTGGCAATAAAAGTCTCTCACTTAAAATATAAGAAATGGTTAGGATAATGTCTTCTTGCTGTCCAGTTGTAAAATTACAAAAACAAACAACAACCCTAGCTTCCTGAATCAGGGATAATAAAACAGTTACTGTCCCATCGGAAATCGATGAAACCAGCGTGGACGTCTGAGCAGTAATATTCTAATTACCGTCATTAAAATGCTGCAGGACTGCTGTGCGTAATACTACATTCAAAATAAACATGGTTGATCTCACCTACAAGACAGCAACAGATATTTGATTATGATCTTACATAATCCAGAAAGAAAAAAACTATTTTCAGACAACCTGAAGAAATAACTTCACAAATAGCCAGCAAAAAGATTTTGTTGTTTGCTCAAACAGCGCAAATGAAACAGGTTTAAAGATTCTTTATTGTACAACTAAGGGCAGGTAAATAAATAAAGATTACAAAAACTGCCAATTTGTTTTGTAATAGTTAACAAAATAATCAGGTATATATTAAACATATAAAATACAATCACCTTATGCACCCCCTGATAAACGAAAATTGCAAACAAACTTGGAATCTTAAAACTAAGATTCCAAGACACACTTTAAATACTAGAAAAGAGTACATACAGATAATAAATAATTAAAAAAACAATTAATACCAGTTTAAAAATATTTATCATTAGATTGAGCGGAGATTTAATTAAATGCAATTTATTTACCCTGTCTAGAATAGGAAAAAGTTTAGCTTACGGTAAGGCAGAGTCCTAGTGATTTAGTGACGAGTGCACACTTTTGATAATAGTTCATCTTTCAGGTCCTTTGACAGCAGCAAGGTAGAGGCAGTGTTTATTTTAGAGATTCATGGCATGACTCAAGAAATGCTGGTAGGCATGTGTCTGTCCTTTGTTTAAATTAGCCAGACATTCTAATGATGGCAAAACTCACAGTGGTGGATTTTGACATCTTGCACAGCAATGAAGTTTGTCAATACTTATTTAAGTTTTTAGCAGGTCATAATCCAAGGGTCCTCTCTAATAATGAATCTCTTCTATCTCCATTATTAGCGGGCTATCTTTTCCTCGTGAACAACTTTCATTAGTGTCCATTCTATATTTCAGGCAGGGCAAATATTAATTTCCCACTCAATCTAATTTAACACTTCCAACCAAGGATTATTGTAACTAAAATAACAAAGACAAAACTAAATCTCTGCTTTTTAGAATTAACTTTAAAAATAATTACAATAAAAGCAACAGAAATATATAATTAGCAAACGTTAATTTATTCTTTAAAATCAAATTGATTAAATTACAGGTGGTGAAAGTAAACTATTTTTAAAATCAATTTTATAAACATTTAGATGATCTACTTTAAATATAAATGTAAATGTGTTTTAAATGAAATTGAAGTAGGGGCAAATTTTAGCATTAGACATTTAATGAAAATGAAGTTGTTTTCCTTTATTAATTTTAGTAATCAAAACCATTGAATTGGAAATCAATCTAGCTCAATATATATATATATATATATATATATATATATATATCATATATATATATATATATATATATATATATATATATATATATATATATATATATATATATATATATACTATATTCAACAACAAAAAGACATAATTCCAATAAATAATATTATATTTCAACCAGAGGACTGGTTAGTCGATATTTTCTACATTCCTGGATAATAAATAAAGAATTAAACAATTCTGAATTTAAAACAAAATTTTATTATAAACTGAATTTAGAAAGATCTAAACAAATTAATATTGTTATTCTGACTTTGAATTTAAAAACAAGCATGGTTTATTTTTGAAATAATGGTTGTATACATTTCTTTTATCTATTTAAAAAAAATCTTTCTAGATTAAATATTCCAAAAAATTATCACACTTTTGATAAAATTTCAAAGTTGCTTCCAAAAGTAGTGTGTAATTAAAAATGATTTCAAAAGATAAAAATTGATTTTAATCAAGATAATGGTTGGACAAAAAAAACAATGTTTTAAGATATTGTGTTTTTATCACTGCAAAATTAAAAAAGATTAGATTGAAAACAGCATGCAATGTGTTTTTATCACTTCAGATGATTCTATAAAAGGACTGATAAAGATATATCTGATGAGGTTTGACTTGCAGTTTTTGTAAAAGCTGGTCAGAAGTGTCTGGTTTTAATATTTTGAGAAGTAGTGGCCAAATATGGCATCTGTAAAGTTTAGATAGTAATTTTTTGAAGACAGTTCTTGTCTTAATATTTTTGTGATGCAGTTGGTTAGCAGAATTGATGTTTGGAGAGTTATAAAAATTGCTCCCATGAAGATGTAGCTGAAGTCAAGTCAGTAGATCCAATAGTAATCAGCTTGCTAGTTCTACGTACTGTAGTTTTGATTCACTTAAAGATTGGGTCAACTTAAAATGGATCAATTGGCCTGTACAAATGTGTTCCAGAAGACAGTTTGCTGGCCTGCAACTCATTAAGCCCTGGATAAAAGAGAGAATGTCAATCTACCTTATTATATCTTCCTGATGCTGATAATTGTGTGGAATTTTCTGATGATGAAAACAATCACAAAAACCAAGCTTACCAACAGAAAGTTTGAAGAATTGGTATATATATATATATATATATATATATATACCAATTCCTTTATATATATATATATATATATATATATATATAAAGGAGTATATAAAAGGATATATAAAAGTATATATTTATATATATATATTGTATCTATATTGATATAGGCACATATAATTTTATCTAAAATTAAATTATTAAAGTAATTTTTCATAAAAGAGAAACATAAAATTAAATGTTGAGTTTATTACAGATTGTTTTCGTAAAAGATAAGAATCAAATAGTTTTCTATCATTAATATCAGAAGGGGAGAGGGGTGTTTCATTAGAAAAATTAAACTAAAGGTTATAAAAGGAAGTAAAGAGTTTTTATTAGTATTCGTAAAAATATAATTTAAAAAGTTAAATCATACAAATCTCTTTTCATTCAAGTTTAATTAAAGAAAAAATAATGTTAAAACTAAATAGTAAATTGTATTAAAAATATATGTTCGTATATATGTGCGATTTGTAAATAAATAAAATGTATGCAAAATAAAAGAAGATTATCATTAAAAACACGGCAATGGCTATTAATAAAATAAAACAACATGTTTTATTGCATGGCTATTACTAATTAAGCAATCTTCCAAAACACGTTTATCAAATGATTATCACTGGAATTTGACAACAGATCTTTGCCGGAGATATTAGAAAGACAACAAGGCACAGGTATAAATAGACCTTTTTTTTATCGAACAGTAATCAGTTCACAAAAGTAATTGAGTAGTGCAGTTCAGAAATTAATTGAGTCAGTTAACAAACAAAATGCAGTGTTGAGAAGATTTTGGGAATTCACGCCTCCCCACAGCCTAAAAAGTCTGATGAGAACAGCAAGATCTGCCCGTGAAATAATGTCAATGTAACAACTTAGAAAATCTCCCTCAATATCTAATTGTCTCCGATAGTAATAATCATGAAAATCAGGAATCTCAGCAAGGAAACGTCCCAGCCGGCTGGTAAGCATTCATAATGGAAACATTTTCACCGAAAGCAGCCTCCAAAGAACAAAATTCTACGTCTACATTCAAAAGCCTAGGTAAAAACATTTGCTTATTTTACTCATACTGTAATACCCATTGCATTGCATTAATTCGTACGAATCTTTCAAGAGTCTAATTATATGAACTCTATATCATACATAAATGAACTATTGATGTGTGTAATTAAATTTCAAATGCTATGTAGTTCTTTATTATCATTATTATGTGTGTGCATGAGTTAATATGTGCATGATCCTTTTATCAATATCATTAGTCAAAGTAGATAAATTCCCAGTGTTCTGTTATGAAAATATTCAAGAATATTTAAACTATTTAGAATGTTAATTTAAAATATGCGTGTGTTTTATTAGAAGTATAAAATGTTTAAATTTAGTAAATAAATGTTAGTTAATAAATTATCTTTCAAATTAAACTTTATTTGTCGGTCAATTCTTTTTATCAATTCCCTTTTATCAAGTCTTTTAACCACTAATTAAGTATAATCTATTAGTGATTACAAACAACTGAGCTAGTTATGGATTTAAGCGTTGAGTTAGTGGCCACTGTTCAAAGTGCATTGTCTATTCTTTTAGTATTCTTTTAGAATAAGCAGCTGGCACCCATGTTTATACACAAACAAAAAAAAGTGCTTTGAACTTGGTATTGAACTCAACAGCTGAGAAGAAGCTATGTCCTGGAAATGTAACGCTAGTTATATACTTTATAGCTATCATTTGGGCATACATACTCTCCGAGTATGTTCTTCTCTGCCTAAGAGGCCAGTGTTTCGAATGCACATATTCGAATACGGTTCAATATATATATATAGGTTTAAAAGAGGAAATTATAATGAAATTTATGTAAAAAAGATGTGATTCTGTATAAATATTCATATTTGTATTTATGCTGGTTATAGATCTGAAGAAGATTGCTGGACAATCAAAACTGTTATAATATAATTGATATAATAACTGTATAAATCAATCTAAAAATTAATAAAGAAAAATGTTACAAAAATTGTATAAAGTAATACAGTTAACATAAAAATGAAACATATGGTTGTGATTCTTATATATATTGCACCACATCAGTACACCCAGACTATGTGTTATTGCACAAAAATATATGACCAAAAATTTATTTTATTTAGGTTTAGATAACATTTGAAATACTAGACACTCTTATATCTGAAGCCCAATTGTAAATATAGGGGATTTGAACTCAGACTTTTAAGCCAGTTTAACCTTCACACTATCTCATTCTACTAATACACATGACAACAAACATGCAGAAAAGACACATAATCACCAATATATGTATTTTGTGGTGAACCAGCATTCATCAGTTGGTCCAGATTATCATCTCCCATACATATATACAATCAGTGCTCAGTTTATAATAAGATAGCAAATCCTTATACTTCAATGGACATGTTTCAATCCACTCCAATCTCCAACTCTTCAGCCATCCATACCATTGTAATCTGATGGTAGAATTCCCAAATCCCATGCTGATGCCAATATTGTTATTATGCCCATGTAGACCTCAAGTCAGAAATTTTAGCTATAAATAAAGTTTTAGAAGATACTTTTAACCTTCAATGGGCTATTTAAAAGCTATTATCAACTTTTATTTATTTTTTTGTAATACATTAATTGTGTTGATTATATTATTTTATGTAGCAACTATACAAATCAGTAAATATTCTAAACAGACATAAGTTTCTCCACTAGCTGTCTTCTTCATTCATTTATAAAACATATTAATCAAATACTTACTTATACTATGTATTATATAAAGAAAACAAATAATATAAAAAGAATAGTTTTCGTGAAGAAAAAAAAATGTTTAAAATAAAATAACACTGAAGTATGTTTTTATGAATGTTAGGTTGATACTCAAATTCAAAGATCAGACAAACCGTATCATTTTCATGTGCAACAAACAGACAGAATAATGATATTCTCTTAAATAAACTTTTAATTTGTTTTTGAATATTTTTTTGTTTTGTAAGTGAAAATATATTTTATTTATGAAATCGTTTAAATATAATAATGCGTTTTTAAATTTAAATATATTTTTTTTTAAATCTCTTATAATTAAAAATGAATATATGTATTTTAGAAAATAGTTTTTTTTTAAATAACTATTCAGAATGTTGGTGACAAGTTTTGTGAGTTAAACACTTTTAAAAAAATTAAAATAATTGTTTTTGTTTTTTTTTTACGATTTATAAAAGGAAAGCTTTTAAGAAATATTCACAACAGCAATGACTTAAAAAATAGAATGGGGGGGGGGTAGTATTATTTAAAATAAAAACCATTCATCAAATTAAATTTAGTTAATTAAATATAGCCAAGTTATATTCATATTTAAAAAGAAAGAAGAAATACACACTTTAATAAAAATTTTGCTTTTAATTTTAATTTAAAAGATTTTTATTCCTATTTTACTTCTTTCAGCCTCATCCAGATTTTATAAAATACAATGAAGTTTTATTCTAAAGTCTAAAATAATACAAAGCCAAAATAACATTACATGTATAAAACTTATTACTTTTCAAAAAAATATAGTTTTATTATGTTAAAACAGTATAATATAAAATCACTCCAACTAGATATTTTAATAAGTTATATTTGAAATGGTTATTCCTATTGTATTATATTTGCTTTGATGATTTAAATAATCGTGTTATTTTATTTATACAGATATATGTAACGATTGTAGTATGTGCAATATAGTAAGCATATGCATCAACAATATATATATATATATATATTTAAAAAAATAATGTAATTTACCTTCAAATATATAGTCGTGAACATTGGAAAAAATATATTAATGAATCCTAAAATCCATTTCAAGCCAAACAGATTTTTAGTTAACAAAAGCTCCACACAACCCTAAAGTCTTGTATACTTTTATGTTTATTAATGTGTATTGTAAAAACTATATAGAAAATACCATTAAGATCAAAACTTATTATATTTCTGCTCTAACATATATTACTTTTTATATTGATGTAAGATGTTTATTTTTTAATTAGTTATCTTTTCTTAATTCATGCATCATAATTTAATATTTTTAGAAATTTAAATGATGAAATAAAAAAATAATTGATTTAAAAAGCAGCTTAATATCGTTATCATATTTTTACAATATCTACAGCCATAAATTTAAAAATTAATATTAGTTTCATTTTTAGAAATATGCGATCATGTCATAAAAATGAAAAAAAACTGCTGAACTCATGTATTATAGAAATATTTAAATTTTATTAAGTTTAAATTCGGTATCAATGCTAAATGAAATGTTATAATTTGTATCAAATTAAAAATGATTAATAATTTCTTATGTGTTTATTAAAATATAATTGTTAAATAAGTATTTGCTAAAAATATAGTTTTTAAATTTAAATGTGTGTAATCACATACTTATACAAATGCAATTATTATATAAATACCACTTTATATAAATGTATTGCTTATTATAATATATCTTATCAAGAAAAGATCAAATTTGCATATCTTTACGAACTGCACAAAACACTTTCGATATTTTATATTATAATGAAATGCAATCTTATTATAATACATTAAATAATATTTCTATACCATTATCTAATTTTATAATTCTATAAGAACTTATTATAGAGTTACTTTGTTTTTGCATTACAAGAGTTTTGTCTCAAGCTGGCTTTCATACAACTAAGGTATAAAACATGTTTTATCATTAACTGAGTATACTTTTTTATATTTGTCTTATATTATATAAATATCTGTTTCAATAAAAATTTCTTTAAAAATAAAAGTAAAATATATTCCTAAACCCGCTAATTTATATTAAAAAATATTTTATGCCAATTGTTCAATATAATAAAAAATATAAAATAGACTTTAAATAAACCAATATAGAATATAAACTTTTCCAACATTTTTATAAAGAATAATAATTAAAAGATATTACATAACAATCTAGCACAGTACAAAATTTAGAATACATATACAACAAATTATTTACTAACCTGGGATATGATATTTTTCTAACATTCAACCTGTGCGATTTAGAGCTACATGAATATTTGAATAATGTAGTACTGTAGTAAAGTAATGAATTGTAGAATTTAAACTTTATGGTTTGTGGCTAAATTCTGAATTTTCTAGTGTTTGAAATTTATATGATTTTCTGAGCAATAAATCAATCAATTATTTTTGCCCTTCATTATATAAATTGTAAGTAGAGTAATAGACTCTAGAATTTGTGGGTCACTGTTTGTATCTAAACTTTATCACTTCTCATCCTCTATATTTGTTTTTTTTTATTAATAGTTAAATAAAAATTATGTTAAAAATTGTAATTTATGATATATGATGATATAAAATGGCCATCCTTTTAGTTAAAGTAAAATATTGATGTGTAAAAAACCATAAGCTTACAACTATTCCTAGCCATATAAATTAGGAACATTAAAGCACTTTTTACTGATGATATTTTCAGCTTGAAATGCTGATTACACACCAAAATATTTACAAATATGTGAAAAAATGTAATGAAAAAGAGGCATATATGTCAAAGAATAATGTAATGTATCTTTTACATATAATATAAGATCTTTTTATTTGAACTTGTATGTTTTGGGTTTTGACTGTAAATACATGTACAGTATTTATTCACTTTATTATTTTATTGTTGTTAACTGTCTAATATGGTGACAGATTTAATTGTTTTTCCTTATGAAAGTTTTGTAAGATTTTAACTTTTGATTTTAAATATTGTACTGTTATTCTATATCAGAATATAATAAATTGTGCTTGATTTATATTTACAAACAAAATAAAATTTAAAAAAAAAATTGATCTTAACAAATATTGAAAAATAAAATTATAATAAAAACAAAGAACAGTTTTTTTATTCAATGGTCAGTAGTGAAGGATTAATTTCATAAAATCAATGACTTTTTTATTGACATTTGTATTTAAAATGAGCATGAATGAATATCAAAATCTGATAAATCTAGCACATTATGGTTTAAAATATTTTATTTTTTTATAATATTAAGCAATGTATTCTATCAGACAGTTAGGATGACATACTAGTAGTCAGTTTAAAATGCACATTTATCAAACTTCATAATTTTTATTGTTTTCATTATGCTAGTACTTATTACCTTCTATTTTTAAAAATATATACTTATAAAATAATTATGTAAAATGTATATATTTGATTTTTAATAATTATTACAGAAAAAATTTCTTGATGTAATCTTGAAAAGCATGTAAAATAGGCGAACGACAAGGGGAATGCCTCAAAATATTTCAAGGCATTTTTAAAACTTTTTATGTCACCATATTTTCAATTATTCCAATGACTTTAGATTTTAAAAGAATGAACAAAATATATGAATACAAACAAATCAATTTGAAATCTTTTTATCGATTTCTTCATACAAAATTGCTCACTTTGATGAAACAGCAGGTTAAAGCCATTTTTGACTATAATTTTCACAATTAGAACATATAAATTTGAAATAACATTTTGCTAATTTGACAGCTGCAATTTATGAATATGACTTATCAATGACACAAGTGAAATAAGATTGGGACCATTCCTTAGCAGTAATTATTATGTAATATTTTAATTTAGAGTAAGCTCAATAAAATAAAGTTTTTCTCTACATGATAAAAACAATTGGAAAGTTGTATTTCAAACTGAAAGATTAACATTTACAAGTAACATTTTGATGTTGTTAATCTATCTGGTATATTAAATAATAAACTATCACATAGATATTATTTATTTTTGAATATTAAAGCTTCAGTTATATATAGTGTATGTTTCTCTTTGATTGAAATTGGTTTTGAGTAAATCCAATGTTTTATATTTGAATATTTTTGGTAAAATATTAACCAGTTCAATAAAAAAGAAAATATTTATTTTTATATAGTTTTTAAACCACTAAACATCACATGATCATCATTTCTTATACTAGCACATAATTGTTATTAAACAAGGCAAAACTCTCCATACAGTAGTGCCACACTGTACTGTATGGACAATTTTGCCTAGTTTTATATAGTTGTCTTATTGCAATTGTTTTGGTATCATTATTAATATTAACTACTCTAAATAAATTTTAAAAATCTGGTTTCTTCTTATAGTCACACATTCTTTGCTATTTTTAATTATTTGTTTAGAATGAGTTCATAATAATATAGCTAATGTTAATGATTAAAAAAATACCAACATCTTAATACATTTTCTCAAAATATTTTATTTGAAAAAGACATTTATTGTGATAAATGTTGTAATATTTTAAATTTAATGGAATCATTTAAATCTTTGACTTTATTGTGACTGATTTAAAAAAGACACTACATCAAACTCTAACAATATTTGAGAGTTAAATATTGCTAAAAATATTAAATCTGAGTGATGTTAATCTTTTTTAAAACATACAGCTTTCAGGGTCAAAGCTGTCAAAAAGTAAGAAAACTATAATGGGTTGTGAGTCCCAGATGATTCACTTGGCCAAGTCACAATTTTCAAGCAACTTCTCTTCTGAGAATTATGTAAACCCTTTACAGTTCTTTGCATTACCATGCTTATAAATTATCACAAAATTATTCTTTTTAAGAATCAGTATAAAAGTTATTTATTTCAGAAAAATTGATACAAATATATTTATTAGGTGCTACCAAATCAATGTCAACTTCTGGATATTTAATAAATGACATTTCTTCAGAATAATCTTTTATCTGAGTTTGGCACTTTAGACATTAGATTCAAAATTGGCTAACATCCATTCCCGTTCAAAAATATAATTTTCAATATAGCTTAAATATATCTTATTAATGAATATTTTTTAAAAAAAATTAATATAATTTAAAAATAAATAAATATGATTAAAATTATTACTGATATCTAATTGGCCACAAAGAAATTTTGTTTGTAAGTAGCAGTAATTCAGATACTGTACTGCAATAAAAGTTGTATCAGTTTTGTAAATCCTAAAAGTTGTACTTAATTAAAAGGAAATTCTTAAAAACGTATGTAATTTATTAACAAGATATTTATATTGTTTAAAAACAAATTTAAAAAACTTTTGTATTTTTTTTTCTAAAAACTGTTACAATGTATAAATGACCATTTATTGAAAATTATTTTTCTATTGATCTTTTAGAATAAGTGTTTGGCATAATTAATTTTATATTTTATAAGAGTTGAAAAAAAATGGATAAAATGACAAAATTTTATATCAATTCAACTTTTTTCATAAGTAGTATTTTCTGAAGCATATTTCTATATTAAATTACAATTATTTAACTTTGTGTAGACATTAAATCTGTTGACATTTTTTAAAATAAAATTTTAGTTTAGAATTGCACATGTTCTGATTTTATCTAATATACAGAATTGTGAATAAATAAATATTGTGGATAAATTTTTTTTTTTTTATAAAAGATTATATTATGAATATGATCCTCTTTGTCCACATAATCTTACATCTGTGACATTTCAACAATTTTTTTTCTTAAATAAGTTTTAATGTACATATATAATTTTTGATTTTAGAAATTATGATATACAGTGTTGGGAATTTTATATAGCGTAATAAGTGTATAAAATTTATAATGTAGATATTAAAATCTATCTATATTTTTTTTCTGCAACAATCTAATTTTCAAAATTATAAACATATTATGAATCACTTACTATTAAAAATAAACATTTGAGTTAAGAATCGCAATTTTATTTGGTTTTGAACTACTGCAGCAGTTAACAATTCTAGTCAGCTTTTGAATTTGTTTAATTTCTTTATAGAAATGCATTATATATATATATATATATTAAATTATGATAACTTGGTTCCACTTTTTAAACCTTAGCTAAAATTAGAGTGAACTGATATTACAAACTGCTACCAATTTTTTTTCCGTTTCAATGTTTAATTTGATGGAAATATATTTGTAAAATAGAAAGTTTTTTTTTTATTTATACCTTATGTATAATTACTAATCAATATGTATTACATATATTTATATATTATTCACACTTTAAGCAGATTTTTTTAACTAATCAAAATTTTCATCAATATATGACAAAAAAAATGTAATTTTTGTATACATTTTATAATGTCATGTTGGCTCACCTAAAAGCATTCAGAAAACAGAAAGATTAAAATTCATGAAGTCTAGATTAATAGAAGTTTATCTGTATTATAAGGATGAAAACCACCTGGGTTTAATGAAAATATAATATGCCAGAGAAATTTTTTCTTAAAATCAAATTTATTTAAAATTTGAAAACACAGTTGCATTTTCTCTTTCTCCCTCCATACTATCTTCCTTTTTTATTCTTTCTTTTATCTCTTTATTTAGCAAAATATGTTATGTAATTTTTTGTTTGCTTATTGGTTTCCTCTATGAGTTGACATTATCTAAAATAAGTAATTTTGTTGTTTAAATTATATAATTTCTGATCATTCTTCTTTCATTACTCTCATATCCAAAGTGTACATAATAGTTCTCAATTGCCACTCATGTTCTAAGCTAAACAAAACCGGATTAACTATGATAATGATTCCAGAGAGTATATTAATAGGTTTTTCATAAGAAAAATTGACATTATAAACTAGGATTAGTGGAGTTTAAACCCTGTAGAATGAATGTTAAGTGAAACCCTCTGTGTTAGAATTGGAAATGTAACAATGGTACCATGTATAAGCAGTTATATAAGGGATGGAAGGTTTGATTCTTTATATTCATTTTATTTTAATTTAATTAACTAAAATTCACATTTCAATTAATCTTTGGTAAACTGTTAAAATATATATTGATGTAATTTGTTTTAATGCTATAAATGTTATCTATTTATTAATAAGGTATGTTTGACTCATAATATATATATGACCATTGTCATTAGTAAAATAAGTTAATGGTACAATATATATTATATATATATATATATATATCATTAAAAACCAGTTAATGGTACAATATATATTATATATATATATATATATATCATTAAAAACCAGTCAATACTTAGACAATCCCAATATTGATAACAATCAACAAATTCAAATTGTTGTCAAAGCAACCTCCTTTTAACCATATAGACATTTAATACTTATATATATATATATATATATATATATATATATATTTGAAATATAGGCATACTTCATATATCTGAAGTTCAATTGCAATTATAGAGGATTTGAACCCAGACTTTCAAGCTACCTTAAGCTATCCACTTTATCTTATACTACTAATACACATGATCACACACATGTGAAAAAGATAAATGATCAACAATATACATATTTTATGCTGAACTAGCATTCATCAGTTAGTCTAGATCATCATCTCTGACACACATATATAATCAGTGCTCACTTTATATTAAGATAGCAAATCTTCAAAATTTCATAGACAGGCTTTAATCTGCTCCACCTCTCAATTCTTCAGATATCCATTTCATTGAAAATATGAAAATGGAGCACCCAAATTTCATGCTGACTCCAATATTATTATGATGCCCATGTTGACCTTAAATCACTCTGACCCTTTGTGTATAAGTCATCCATTTAAATACACAAAAGTGGAATGACCAGATTTCAGGCTGAATTTATAATATTTGAAATACAGGCATACTTTATATACCTGGAGTTTAATTATAATTATAGAGAATTTGAACACAGGTTTTCAAGCTACCTTTAATTATCCACTCTATTACACACTATTGATACACATGATGATACTCATGTAAAAAATATGAGACAGAGTGGATAGCTGAAGACAGCTTGAAAGTCTATGTTCAAGTCCATTATAATATATATATATATATATATGCAAATTTATAAATAAATATTTAAAAATACAGTATTTAAAAGCTTATAAAAAATATATGTATAACCGTTACTTAGGAGTGCTTTCAACCAACTTGTGGCTTTGTCAACTATCACATTTAAAATGTCAGCTTTCCCATAATTCTATGATGTCAACTTTCCCATAATTCTGTAATCTTAATGTTTGCTGCTTGCCTATTAACCATATGTTGCTTGTATTTACGTATCAACATCGCCTCTTTAATTTTCCTTTTATTATTATTTCTTTCAATTTCCAATATTTTTACGTTGTTATAATTAAAATAGAAACCATATATACATGATTTATTATGGTCATAAAAGACTGAAGCTGATAAATTATCATTACTTTTAAAATTTTGTTTTGTATTTTGAACCCTTTTAAATAACAATAAGTGTTCATTTGTTCTTTTTTCCAATGTGCACCTCGATTCACCTATATATCCACGGCCACACCCATATGTCCATTTGTAAATGATACAATTTTTATTTGTAAATAAAGTTTTATCCTTTGAATTGTTTATGAATTTATTTAATGTAGGTGGTGCATAAAATGCAATATCACATATTCCTTTATAAATTTTCTTGATGAAACTTGCCTGTTGATTTGAAATATATGGTATTGATATCCACAATTTTTTATCAGAAGAATTAACACTTTTATTATTTTTATATTTATAAGTAAAATTTTTAATAGTATAATAAACATAATCATAATTGTATCCAACTTTTAACAATTCATTATAATAAGTTTCAATATTTTTAGTTTTATCTGATGAAATATTGAAACTTATTATAATGAATTGTTAAAAGTTGGATACAATTATGATTCTATTTATTATACTATTAAAAATTTTACTTATAAATATAAAAATAATAAAAGTGTTAATTCTTCTTATAAAAAATTGTGGATATCAATACCATATATTTCAAATCAACAAGCAAGTTTCATCAAAAAAATTTATAAAGGAGTACGTGATATTGCATTTTATGCACCACCTACATTAAATAAATTCATAAACAATTCAAGGGATAAAACTTTATTTATATGATATACAGAATTGTGAATAAATAAATATTTAGCTATCTTGTGGATAAATTATTTTTTTCTATAAAAGATTATATTATGAACATGATCCTCTTTGGTCACATAATCCTATATCTGTGACATTTCAACAATTTTTTGCTTAAATAAATTTTAATATAGATATATCATTTTTGAATTTAGAAATTATGATATACAATGTTGGGAATTTCATATAGCGTAATAAGTGTATAAAATTTATAATGTAGATATTAAAATCTAACTATATGTTTTTTCTGCAACAATCCAATTTTCAAAGTTATAAACATTTTATGAATCACTTATTATTAAAAATAAATATTGAGTTAAGAATCTCAATTTTATTCGATTTTGAACTAATGCAGCAGTTAAAAATTCTAGTCAGCTTTTGAATTTGTTTAATTTCTTTATAGAAATGCATTATATATATATATATATTAAATTTTGATAATTTGGTTCCTCTTTTTAAACCTCAGCTAAAATAAGAGTGAACTGATATTACAAACTGCTACCAAATTTTTTTCCGTTTCAATGTTTAATTTGATGGAAATATATTTGTAAAATAGAAAGTTTTTTTTTTATTTATACCTTATGTATAATTACTAATCAATATGTATTACATATATTTATATATTATTCACACTTTAAGCAGATTTTTTTAACTAATCAAAATTTTCATCAATATATGACAAAAAAAAATGTAATTTTTGTATACATTTTATAATGTCGTGTTGGCTCACCTAAAAGCATTCAGAAAACAGAAAGATTAAAATTTATGAAGTCTAGATTAATAGAAGTTTATCTGTATTATAAGGATGAAAAACCACCTGGGTTTAATGAAAAATATAATATGCCAGAGAATTTTTTTCTTAAAATCAAATTTATTTGAAATTTGAAAACACGGTTGCATTTTCTCTTTCTCCCTCCATACTATCTTCCTTTTTTATTCTTTCTTTCATCTTTTTATTTAGTAAAACATGTTATGTATTTTTTTTTTTTGCTTATTGATTTTCTCTATGAGTTGACATTATCTAAAATAAGTGATTTTGTTGTTTAAATTATATAATTTCTGATCATTCTTTTCTCATTACTCTCATATCCAAAGTGTAAATAACAGTTCTCAATTGCAACTCATGTTCTACGCTAAATAAAACAGGATTAACTGTGATACTGATTCCAGAGAGTATATTAATGGGTTTTTCATAAAAGAAATTGACATTACAAACTAGGATCAGTAGAGTTTAAACCCTGTAGAATGAATGTTAAGTGAAACCCTCTGTGTTAGAATTGGAAATGTAACAATGGTACCATGTATAAGCAGTTATATAAGAGATGGAAGATTTGATTCTCTATATTCATTTTATTTCAATTTAATTAACTAAAATTCACATTTCAATTAATCTTTTGGTAAACTGTTAAAATGTATATTGATGTAATTTGTTTTCATGCTGTAAGTGTTATCTATTTATTAATAAGGTATATTTGACTCATAATATATATATATATATATGACCATTGTCATTAGTAAAATAAGTTTATGGTACAATATATATATATATATATATATATAATATTAAAAACCAGTCAATACTTAGACAATCCCAATACTGATAACAATCAACAAATTCAAACTGTTGTCATGGCAACCTCCTTTTAACAATATAGTCATTTAATACTCATATATATATTTGAAATATGGGCATACTTCATATATCTGAAGTTCAATTGCAATTATATGGGATTTTAACCCAGACTTTCAAGCTACCTTCAGCTCTCCACTCTATCTTATACTACCATCTCTTTTGAATAAACTATCTGGGTATCACAAATATTAATCCCATTTAACTATTTAATCAGTTCTTCAGGATGGTATTTTATATTCTATCCTGAAATTTTCCATACTGTGTCTTCAGTATTTTTTATTATACTACTTATGGACTAATAATATAATATAATCTTCTCATTAAATATTTTTTAATCACATTTGAGATCATGTTACAAAACAAATAGTCTACATTTATCATTATCAACATGATAGTTTATTTTCTTTATGACAAATGAGATCATGATTGATATTCTTTTTCTTTACATTAACATTTACTCTTTTCTTACACTCACAAATAACATTACATTTTATAATATGATTATTTTATTTTCATAGAATCCTATAAAATTTTATTTATCACTACTAGTTCATTCCCCTTTGACAAATATACTTTATGATAATACATATGAATTACTTCTATAATACATTTTATCACATTCAATTTTTTTAAAATATCATCATCATCATCATCATCAACCATTATCAATCCACTGCAGGATGAAGGTCTCTCCAAGTTTAATCCATCTTCTTTGATCTTTAGCTTTTCTTCTCCACAACACCCCTGCACATTTTCTTATTTCATCCATCCATCTCACATGTGGACTCTTTCTGGGTCTTTTACAATCTCTTGGAATCCAGTTTAAAATTTCAATATGTCCATCTATTATCATCTCTTCTAGCAATATGTCCAGCCCAACTCCATTTCAATCTTTTAATTTTTTCAATAAGGTCAGTAACACCTGTTTGTTGTCTTACCCATACATTGCGTTTTTGATCTCTTCTTGTTACTCCCAACATACATCTCTCCATACTTCTTTGAGTGGTCTGAAGTCTCTGTATTGCTCTTCTATTAAGTGTCCAAGTCTCAGATCCATAAGTAAGAACTGGTAAAACACATTTGTTAAAAACCATCCTTTTCAAACACATAGGCATATTTCCTTTTAGTATCAAGTTATTTCTACCAAAAGCACTCCAGCCAAGTTTAATTCTATGATTAATTTCCTCCATTATGTTTCCATCTGTATTAATAATCTGGCCAAGGTATTTGTAACTGTTAACTTCTTCTAATTCTTCATAATCAATCTTTATTTTTATATTTTGAGCAAATCGATTAAACAATATTTTAGTCTTTTTAACATTTATCTTTAGTCCTACTTTTCTACTTTCATCTGCTAACTCCTGCAACATTTCCTGCAGCTCTGAAGCATTATTTGCAAAAACAACTACATCATCTGTGAAATCTAAATGACTTAAATACTCTCCATTTACTTTCACTCCTTTAGTTTCCCATTTTAATCCACAAAATACTTCTTGCAGCATTGCTGTAAAGAGTTTTGGAGATATGGAGTCACCTTGTCTTACACCTTTCTCAATGTTGATTTTTCCAGTATCATTATGTAATCTAATTGTTGCTGTTGCATTTTTATAAATATTCTAAAATATAAAGTTAAAATATTATACTTCATACATTCTTTTACATTATAACTCATGTATACTTTCTTTATATTTTTAAGTATCCTCTTTTTTAAACAAGAATGAATAATAAAAAGGTTAATATTTTTTAATCTCATATACTAGATTGCATATAAAAAAAAATTAATTATTACTAAGTAAAATATTCCACATTTATATTTCATATCAAATAAAAAAAATATTAATAATAAATTTAAAATTAAAATCCCTTTTCATCTTATTTTTTCTTTAAAACACATTTCATATTTCTAGTTTAATACTACCATGGTCACCCTGTAGATGTTCACCATTTTTCATGAGCTTGGGTGCTTTTCATATATTTTTTCTGTTAGAGACATATGCATATGTAAAAAAAAAACATTTAACAAATAAGCACAACACTAACTGGACAAATGTTCTGAATGAGATGTAATCTTCATCACTGACTAGTTTGAAGTTGCATGTGCATAATCATGCTCTTGAAAATTAGCCCAATGAAAGAGTTTAATAAATATTTTCAATAAATCTCCACATTATTTTCCCACATTGCAAAAATTTAAAATATATTTAACTAATTCATCAATAAGTTTACTTCCTTACTTTTTCCCTTTTCCTGTTACTTATTAATCTCTTAAGATGTAAATATGTATGAAAAATTCATTTAACTTTCTGTATTATAGTGTATCATCTTCGTGACTGTCATCTACTATTAAAAAGTTAAACAGACTTTTTCAATTATCCATCCCCTTTTACTGTTTCTTTTGACATAATAATATAATATCATTTCACTTTCTATCTAAACATGAGGAATATTAATTCATCTTTCAACTGTTTTTTTTTTCATTATCAAATGTATGTGAAACACTTTCTTCTTCAAATTTTTTTAAGCTATTTATCACAAATAAATTGTTCAATTCAAACAGAATATTAATTTTCATTACACTCTCAACTAAGTCATTTTTTAAATGTCCAATAAAATACTTTTACAATTTTTAAAAAAATATTTCTAGAGATTTTAGACTAGCTTTTCATTTTTAATCTATAACCAATAAACATACTTAATTTGATGTAACAAATGCTTTATGTGAATACAGGCATATCTTTCCTTGAAAAAATGTAGCTGTTTTTTTCTTTCTCATGGTTATCTCAAACAAAAATACAACTTTGGTTTTTCTTGTAAACTTATTTTAGATATCATCTCAGTTATAAGCAAATGATCAAGATGGCAACTAGTTCATAATAAAAAAATGGATTTGAACTGTCTCCATGATGTTAACAATTGCTATAAAATATATTACATCCTTGGATAGCTTTTTAAATATTTTATCATTTTTAACTTTAAATATTTTTAAAAATTTTATAATTTTTACCAAGAAATGAAATTGAAACAGCTATCTGTTTTATATTTTTTTATAAATCTGTACCCCGATCATCTGCTTCTAGCTTTCTCTTAAAAAACTCAGGATAAAGTGATGTCAGAAAACTGCTTATTTAAATCTCATTGGTCAAAATCCCAAATCAGTTATTACAACTTTTAAATTAAATATTTTTCTGTTTCTATTTAAAATAATTAAAATCAATAAATATTTTACAGATGAAATTAACTTAAATCATTTCTTTAAGAATAACGTTTTAATTCTAATTATATTTTTAATATATGATATTATTAATTGATTTTAAATATAAAATTTATAATAAATATTTATATTTAAAATATATTACTATTATGATAATTTTAAAATAAATATATGTCTTGCAATCTATCGTTGTTCTTTCTTTCATTTACTACACAAAATTTTACTAAAAGTCTCTCATGATCATTATTTAATCTATTGATAAATAGATCTTCTTAAGTGAAATTCAATTTGATACAATATATATATATATATATATATATATATATATATATATAAATATATATATATATATATTTATCAGCCCAGATTAGTGCTGTATGTCACAGTATATAAAAATAATAAAGAAGTTTGTTGATTGTTTTAAATTTCATTTTATTTGATCTATAGATAATGGGAGTCTTGGGATATAAATGTTAACTCTATAACCATGGCAATCTACTATTTTAAAATAATATCATTATTTACTATTAATATTAGCATCAAGTCATAAATTGGTTGTGATCAATTTTAGGGGAAAATATAAATAAGTGAATAGCAAAAAAATATGGGAAAATAATTAACTGAATCATAAAAAAATCACTTGAATAAAATGATTATTACTAATTATTACATATTTCAATTCTTCTACTACATTCATCAACAACTTACTTATTAGAAAATTGAATGTTTCATGTTTCATATATGATTCTTTATTAATTACTTTATTGGAATATATATATATATTGTAACGGGATGGAGTGTATCGAAAATACAAAGGATTGAACTACAAAATTAATAATTTATAAAAGTATATATAAGATAATATTTTATAAGAAATGTTATATATTAAAAGTTTATGAAATTATAGAATCTCTGAGATCATTGAGAGATCATCCAGTCACTCCTTAGAGCAACTAAAAACATAATTATCCACCAGCATTATAGATAAAAGTAATTATAAGTAATACTCAAAATAAATCATCCATCATCATCATTGATGGGAATAAACAAATCAATACAATAAATCAGAATAAAATCAACAGATCATCTTGTGGCTGGGTTTGAACCATAAAAAATATAAATCAGCAGTCAATCTTGTGACTGGATTGGGAATGGGTCTTCTGTAGACCAGGCTAACTATTGAGCCTTTGCCAGCTTGGGCAATTATTTAATCTTTAATTTGGATGCACTACTTAAGTGCTCATCCATCAGAATACATAACTAGAAAAATCTAAACAATAATGCTGGGACATTTAAAACATGCTGATCATCATCAATGCTCAAGCCACTTGTACTGGCCAACTATAAACTTAACTTTTAAATAAGACAAATAAAATAAAATATAGAGCATGGGCTTTAAAGAGCATCCTCTTTTGCACCAACCAGGATGATGACTGATCATCTCTGAATGCCCCAAAGCACTAAGTACACATCCCTATTTATCTGTGCATGAATCTAGCCCAGAGAACACAAGCTCTATTACTGTATGTGAACAAGAGATGATGGATTACAATTTTAACAATTAAATACAAGTTTATTAATAACAAAAAAATAAATGATTAAGGTCTTATAAGGATTCTGATTTTGAAAAGTATACAATAATAAAAGTCATTATACTGTAATTTACAAGATTACTACAAAATTCAAATTATTATATTAGTTTATGCAATTACTATTCAAAATCCAAATTATTACATTGATTTACATAATTCCTATTCAAAATTCAAATTGTTACAATGATTTACATATATTTGCACACAGACACATGATTTATAATATATAATGAATATTCAATAAATGAAGTGACATTTAATAAAAAAAATATTAAAATTTTACATATATGAGTGTGCTTGTATATACGCACACTGACGTTTACCTATTTAAACTTGTTACAATAATATATATATATATATTTTCATAATTCATTTGGTAAACACAAATCTCACATGTATGTGTGTATAAACAAAATATATAATTTAAAATTTAATTTCAGTTTATAAGTTCTTTTTTTTTATCAAACTAAGTAAAGTCAACTTTTGTTTGACAGGTACTGGTTGATTAATTATCAGCATTCTTAGACCAATTTAAATGATTTGCTTTTATGATTTTAATTTAAACAAAATTATGCTTGCATTTGAGTTATATATTCTTTTAATGTCTTTTTTTAAAGGAATTACCAAAACAATTTGTTCAAAAATATATATCAAATCGTCTTTCGGTTAGACATTTGACTCAAGCAAATTATTTACTTGTTTTGCTTTAAGTTGTTAATTTATAATTTTATAAGTCGTTTTAAGAATTATTAAAATAAAATAACTCACTGTATATACATGTGACATTTTATCTGTGATTCTTTGTGCATATAGATAAACAGAACATAAGTACACCAATTTCTTCAAGCTTTCTCTTGGAAGGCTTGGTTTTTGGTCCAGCAGAAAAATATAATTTCAGGTTTGTTGTCATCATCAGGTAAAAGTATATAATTACAGTAATTTGTTGGCATACCATGAGATTCCTTTTGTAGTCCAAGCAATTGTCAAGCTGTCTTCTAGAACATATTTAAGCAGCTAGTTGATCCATTTGAAGTGACCCTGGCTTCATGCATCAAAACTGCAGTAAACTATAAGGCAGCTACTAGTCTGTCCTTAGATCATCATAGGAGCTTGTATGAAGCTGCTAGCTATTTTGTTCTTTTTTTTTCAGGCTATTAATTTAGAAGTGACACAGCTTCAAATAAATTGAAACTCCTGTGAAGGAAAATAGAAGCAGCTCCTGACTTCAGCTACATTAGTTCATGGTAGCTTTTCTGCCAACTCTCTGCTACAGCCAACAACATACTGCTCTCTTTAAAATATTATCCAAACTGGAGTTAATTTGTTATCACCCCTTTTATAGAATCATCTAAGGTGATAACAGCAGCTTAAGTTTTTATTTTTATCTCACTAATCCCTTTGAAAACAGATACATGTTTTTACTTAGGGGATTTCTAATAGATAAAAATTTTGTTTGATTAATTAAAAAATTTCAAAAATAAGTATGGTGTTTTTACATTTCAAAATTTGAATTACAAATAATATTTATCAGACCTTTTTAAAATATTTAATTTTACAATAAAATATTATTTTAAGCCCAGAGTTATTTTACCCTTTTATCATTATTTTATTTTAGGAAATAAAAAAAATATCTACAAAAAATTTATCCTGTGTTTATTTTTAGTTTTCCTTTACTTTATATATATATATATATATATATATGCACACACACTATATTATTATGGGTGTACCATGTAACCCAACCGGTTACAATATATATATATATATTAATTCTAATATTTTCACGGATAAAAGATGTCATATTATTATTACTATTTGCGGGATATTCCGTGTAGTGAAAAAGCTAAATGCTGACGTTTCAGTACAATATCAAGTACCTTCCTCAGAGCGTCCTCTTTCTCAAATCATAAGAATGCACGTGAGATTTAAAACCGTTTTTATCGTTTTCTTTCTCCTCATAATTAAATTCTATTGGTTGAGAAGTTTTAAAATTTATTTTCTCTTCCAATAGCTTCTTCCAAATGTTGTTAATCTTCTTTAATTCGCACATTTCATTTATGCTCTTGGGCCTTTTAAAAATCTCTATAGCTTCTCTTAGCAATCTCTGGTCATATTGTTCAATTTTTGCTAAAATATTTGTTTTTTCAAAATTGATATCATGATTTGTTAATTTTATATGAGAATAAATAGGTGATGAATTGGATTTTTCTCTCACTGCCAGAATGTGTTCTTCCTTTCTAATATTTATTTTATGATTAGTCTGTCCTATATATGTATGTGGACAGACCCTAGGGTCTGTCCATATACATATATAGGACTAGGGTATGTCCACATATATATATATAGGACAGACTAATCATAGAATAAATATTAGAAAGGAAGAACACATTCTGGCAGTGAGAGAAAAATCCAATTCATCAGCTATTTATTCTCATATAAAATTAACAAATCATGATATCAATTTTGAAAAAACAAATATTTTAGCAAAAATTGAACAATATGACCAGAGATTGCTAAGAGAAGCTATAGAGATTTTTAAAAGGCCCAAGAGCATAAATGAAAGGTGTGAATTAAAGAAGATTAACAACATTTGGAAGAAGCTATTGGAAGAGAAAATAAATTTTAAAACTTCTCAACCAATAGAATTTAATTATGAGGAGAAAGAAAACGATAAAAACGGTTTTAAATCTCACATGCATTCTTATGATTTGAGAAAGAGGACGCTCTGAGGAAGGTACTTGATATTGTACTGAAACGTCAACATTTAGCTTTTTCACTACACGGAATATCCCGCAAATAGTAATAATAATATGATATATATATATATTAAAAGGTATTGAAAATGTAATATGAATTCTTCATTTTTGGTTTAAAAATGAAAATTAATATTTTAAGTGTAAAATGATTTTTTTTTATTTTTTTTTTACTGTATCCAATATTTAAATTCTTCATTGCATTGGAGAAAAAATTTATTAAACCATTTTCTTATAAAAATAAGTAACTATTGGGTTATGTTGAACAGTTGCCTTAAGAACATTGACATCAGCAAAGACATGTGTTAAATAAAACTGAAACACTTCAACATGAGTTCTTATAATTTTACTGTTGCTTAGAGTAGACATGTTTATATTTGTCTTTAAAAATTATCAAATTTATTTTCTAAAGTGATTAATTTTTAAAACTATGGAAGAATAATAAAAAAAATTAACTTTTTGCCTGTTCAATTGGGGCAGTTCATTGATGAAATTCCAAGGTAAATGGCAAAATGTAAAAAAAAAACAACATCAAAATGTATGGTCTTGCAAGTAAGCTATAAAATAAATCCATTGTTAATATCTAGTAATTCATATATTTATTTGTGATGAATATAAACCCCATGATATGTATATTGGTATGATATTTTTATCAATGAATTTCATAGGATTGATTAAATCAACTTCTATGTGATATTAAGTAATCAAAATTTCTTTTTCTTAACTTTCAAAAAAAAAATGCTAGCATTTATTACTCATTTGGTTGTAACTGAATTTTGTCAATGAAAGAATTCTCTTTATATATTATTACCAATGAAAAAGAAAGAAAATAAAGCATATGATGTGTAGCTTTGCATCACCTAAGTATCTGTTATTTTAAAAGATTGGATATATTTTTATACTTGAAAGAAAATTCAGAATTTAAAAACAAAGTAATTGAATTCAATTCCTCAATTGTTATTATTCATGCTTGTTTTCTTTATTACAAGGAAAACTGTTTCTATGCATTGGGCTCAGAAACAAAGTAATAAAACTATGATCGATGAGTGGCTAGAAAAGGAGAGATGTTTTACTTTGATGGTATGATATTTATGTGTATACTTTTCATTAAAACAAAAATGTGTACATTTTGTCCATATTTTATTTTAAAACATAGGACTAAATAGTATATATGGGTTATTATAGGATTCACACAATAAAAGATCAGAGAAATTTATTTTTGTTATTATTTAAACTTTTATCTGATGTTATATGTTAATTCACAACCCAATGTTTTCAAATGTTTAATTTTTTTATATTTAAGATTTAACTCCGGGATATTCATGTTGAGAAGGGTTTAAATACTGGGGAATTTTATATTGGTTTAATTATTTAGAAATTACCTTAGTGTGAATAAATGAAAATCTATTTTATTTCATCACATTTTTTTTCCATTGCATATTCTATGTAAAGTCAGGATATTGGGAACCTCTTCTTCAGTTTATATATTGTATTCTTGTCATACAACACATTGTTGAGTTTTATACATATATTTATTTATTGTTATTGATTTCTATAGAATGATAGACTTGTAAATTGATTAGATATATTCAAGAGAAATTGCATTTGTATTTGTTTTAACTGATTATGATTTCATTCATTTGCATACATCGTTTATTTGTTTTTGTTGATCTAATTGCTGTCATTATTAATTCTTGTTAAAAATCAATAAATCTAAAACTGATTAAAACCCAGTAAATATATCTAATTTTTTTAAGGGTGTGAAATAATTTTTGATATTTAAATCTTGATCTAAGATCAAATGAATATCGATAAGAGAGATATGGTTATACATCCATACATTTTCCCCCTTTTTTATATAATTGTTATTATTAAGTCCAATTAAAAACAAATTTTTATATTTGACATTACATTGAAATATTTGTTTGTTTATCTAAGTCAATATTATTAGTAGAAATAATTTCATTTGTTCATGGTTAATTATCAAAGTGCTTATCTTGTCCAGTTACAAAGATTATGATAGATTTTATTCTATCATTAGTCAGAGTGATTTGTCTTAATTACTTTTTAAATTTCTTTGAGGTGGATGATAAATTTTATTAATTATTATAACTTAATATCTATCTTTGTCTTGGACCACTGCCAATAATTGTCTTATGTAGTTTAATTGTTATAAAATCCATATTAATAATCAATTGACTGGAGATTTAAGTAGGTGAATAATATTAGTGATTGTAATTCAGTAATTATCCAATAGAAACATATCATTAATTTGAAATAATGATGTGATTGGGTATTGTAAAATGCAAGATTATCTAATAGATTTATTGATAATGAGTTCTTGTAGAGTGTTTCATTTAATACATAACTTAAGCAATAACTGCATATTGATATAATGTAAAGTATGAATAAAATATTAATGTTATTTTAACATTTTATTAAATTAGATATAAAACTGAGTAAGGGTTTATTTTATTTAAGCATTATAAATATTGTAGGTTTATAAAACATTCTCAAAATGTTATTATAGTTATTTAGGACTAGTTTATTTAAATAGAGATACCATTAAATGTTAACATCAATTTACTTTACTAAAAGTAATATTAGATTAGTAAAGTATGTCAAAACTTAGTTATTTATTGATTTGAATTTGGTTTCATTCAATTATAAATTAAATAGATATCTTAGGCATATATCATTGTTTAGTACAATGATATATGATTTCACTGCTTATTTTAGTTTATTTTGGGATAGTGAATAGATTTGGTGATACCTGAAATGATGAACTTGTTTTCTATCTTTTGTTTTAAATACTATCTGAATAAATTAGGTATTAATAAAGATTGTCATCACTATTTTACTTTTGTATAGTAGACAGTCTAAATAATTAGGTATTGGGAATATTGTTATTGCCTAGTGTGATGAATGACTTACCTAGATAATTTTACACAGGTTATAACATAATTAATATTTATTGATACATGCTTTGCTCTGGTATCAATAATATTTAAACCGTAAGGGCATTTCTTTATTGTTTTTTATTTCTATATTATGTCAGTAATAAATGGTTATCTAGAAACCTATAGGGTAATTTATTTTATTTTATGACAAATACCTACTAAACCAATATAGAGACATGACAAACTAAAAGATCCATTATTATTGTCACAAAATAGCTACCCAAAGCTGGTCAATGATGATCACATATACGTGGTGATTGTTTCAAAATGCCACATTAATTTTAGGGCTGTTACAAGAGGGCATTCCACATTTATGCTAGATTTATATTATTATGAATGATGTCTCAATTCTGAAACATACTAAAGTATTTATATTTTAATCCCATATAATCAATATTTCATTACAAAATGACAAACAATAGTTGGGCTATGTTTTATTCAGATTATATTAATCATTTCCCAGTTTCATCATTTTTATCACATTATAGTATATGTATACAAAATAACCTTCCCATAATTCATTTCTAAAACCAACTACCTTTTACATTAAAAAAGGCTTCATGAAATGGATGGACTCAGATTCAAAAAGATTTATCATCAATGCTTCTGTGACTCTTCTCTTTAATTCATTTTTTAGAAGATGTTTTCTGTATTATCAAATAATATTTTATGACCTCTATTCAGATCATGAATATACAAAGCTGAGTTATAATACATATTTTAACTCTACTTTTATGATATTTAACTTTTTCATTAAGACTTAATTAACTTTGACATATATAAATTTTATGACAATTGCAAAAATCTCATAAACTAAGTTAGGAATAGATTTTCTGTCAGTTGATTGCCTTGAACTATTTAATAATGAATTGAAATTAAGGCGTTTCTTCCAATCCACTATCTTATCATCTAATAAATGATTATTCATATAAACCAATTTATAAATTAACGACTTAAATGATAAAGAAATAAATTCTTTGTTCTCACTAACCATTACATTTTTATTACTATCAAGCCTATAGATATTTTTATTGAATATATGTTTAATAATTTTATGACTATAATCTAAATCAACATAATCAAAAAAAATTGACATATCTATTATTTTAAAAAATATAACAAAAATTCAATTAAAAAAGCTAGATAACTGTCTGGCCTTATTATATTTCTTATTTTTTTTTAGTTTAATAAAATGACTGCAAAATAAAATATCAAATCTATCAACACTTAAATCTTGTCATTTTAATTTAACAAACTCAAACTCACCCCCCCCCCTCATTAGAAAAATTAATATTAAAATCAAAAGCACTCAATCTATCTGAAATATTTCAATGTATCTTTCTAAATAACAAACAAACAATCACTAATGTACCTACCAAATAATTTTAAATAATTAGAAAAATGATTACTAATACTACTTTCTAAAAATATCAATATAGACAAAACCCATCAGAGGAAAAGTAACAACCAATAATCTCTCTTTAATCTTATTTAGCACTTTATTAGATAAAAAATACATATGATCTAATCATGAATAACTTTAGCCTTATCTGTAGATAAATATTCATGTTTCTATAGAATAAAAACATATTAATACTTTTAATTCAATTAAGTGATTGATACATATTTTTAATATTTAAACTGCTAAAACATAATCATCCTCTGAAACAAATCAAATGTCTCAAAAGGAGAAGAGACACAAAACGGATCCAAATTTATATAATTCTTAAAAAAGTCTTGTAAGAAACTTTGAAATTCAGGGGAATTGCTAATAAAATTTCCAAATTTCTTTTAAGATTTTTTAAGAATTATATAAATTTAGATCAATTTTGTGTTTTTTTTAAGTCATTTGATTGGTTTTAAAAAATGATTGTATTTTTGGTAGTTTAGTTATTGAAAATATGAATTATTCAGTTGAATATAATTTATCCAAACTTCAAACACTTTTAGCAAACTTTATTTGTACATACACCTACGTTTTGACTGACCTGCAGTCTTCTTCAGAATATGATATAATGAACATAGGATATAATAAAGATAATACAAAAATAATTAATGGAGTATATGTGATAAAATGCAAACAATGTCTAGATAGTGGGATTGATAACAAATATGTGGGAGAAACAAAAAATTCTATAAAAACAAGACTAAAACAACATATGGCAGATAATAAATCACCAATATATATATATATATATATATATACATACAAAAGAAACAGGACACAAATTTACACAAAGTTCAATAAAAATGAAGTTATATACAAAAAGTACTAAAGAAAGGAAAATAAAAGAAGCTATATTAATAAGAAAGATAAAACCAGAATTTAATAGAGATTCTGGGATTAGGATGAGATTGGTATAGTTATTAAATAAGATATATAGAGGTAAATATGTAAAGAGATAATTGTTAATAAATAAGTTGGGGATGATAAAAAATGGTTAGGTTAAATAAGAGTATAAATTTGGGTATATTTACAGATATTAAATAATAATAATAAAATAAATTAATAAACTTAGCATAATATTTACATATAAAACAGTATAAATTTTTTTTATAAGAATTATATAAAAATAATGATAAAAGTTAAAATATATAAAATAAAAAAATATATATGTAAATAAAGTTGTAGGGTTTATATATATAAAAACATATAAAGAAGTATAATATAAATTTATGAGTATTATGTAATAAAAGTTAAAGTGTAAATATATATATATATATAAATAAAGAGTTGTAGGGGATATATATTTAGTTTAAATAATATGTAATAGAGGGAGCTAGGGTATAAGATAATTTTTTGAAAAAAACGATTTTTCATTATTTTATTTTGAAGATCAGAATAGCCTTAGTAAGTGTAAAGATTATAAAGTTTATAGGTTTTAAATATTCAGCAATAATAAATATAAAATATTAATTTTAAAAGAAGAATGAGTAAGAAAATAATAAATATGATTTAAAATTAAAAGAATTTTAGTTACTAATCATAAAGTTTAAGTTTATGAAGAATACAGATAATTAGTAGATTGTTAATAATAATAAAATAGATAATATTTAGATTAATAGTTGTCCTTAAATGTATATATGTATAAAGTTAAGAATACACATGTATAATTTATATTTATTTTTCATTTATGTAGTACATTTTATTTTATATTAATTGTTTTATTTGGGTTTGATTATTTATTTCAGGTTTTTAATATATATATTTTATGTTGTTTTTAGTTGTTTTTGTTTTTTTTATTGTTTAAAAATTTTTTTATGGTGTTATTATATAGTTGTTTTTTTTTATTTTGTTCATTATATCATAGCTCTGAAGAAGACTGCAGGTCAGTCGAAACGTAGGTATATGTACAAATAAAGTTTGCTAAAAGTGTTTGAAGTTTGGATAAATTATATTTATATGATATTACGGCAAACATAAAGAAAAGTGTGATTTTGGTAATTATTCAGTTGGTAGAATTAAAAGTATTAATATATTTTTCTCTCTAATAAAAAAATCATGAATATTTTTCTGCAGAAAAAATTTAGATTATTCATGATTTTCAATCATTATTAAAAGAATTTGCATGTTTTATACATAATATGTGTTTCATAAGACTAGGGTGGTATGAGTTATTGTTTATGTTATTTCTCTTTTGATGGGCTTGGTCTATATTGATATTTTCTTATTTTTTTGTTGTTATTGTGGGTGATTTTAAATTTATTAAATTAAAGTTTCTAGATTTATTTGTTGATAAAATTGATAATGGGTTATTTTGCAGCCATTTGTTAAACAAAAAAAATTAAAATATGATAAGACCAGTTAGTTATAGATCTTTTATGCATAAGAAAATTTATTTATTGGATTCTTATGATAGAAATAGAAACCGTAATAATTTTTAAAATAATGCTTATATTAAGAGGAGTCACTTTGTTTCTGGTCATATTTATTTGGGTTATAATCATGAATTTATTAGAAATATTATATTTAATAAAAAAAAATTATAGGCTTGCTAATAATAAAAAATTAATTGTTAGTGAGAACAAAGACTTTATTTTTTTACCATTTAAGTCATCAATTTATACATTGGTTTATAAGAATAGTCATTTAGTCAGTGATATAAAAGTGGCTTGGAAAAAAGATCTTGATTTAAATTCATTATTAAATAGTTCAAAACAATCAATTGTAGCAAATCTATTTTTGTTTATTGATTGTACGATTACTTGCTGTTGTCATAAGATTTACATAAGTCAATATAAATGAATCCTAATGAAAAAGTTACATTTATAAGAGTAGAGTTAAAAATATGTATCATAACTCAGATTTGAATATTCATGTTCTGAATAGAAGTCATAAAATATTACATGATAATGTAGAGGTTATCTTTGAAAATAAAAATGAATTAAAAAGAAGTGTCAAAGAAAATAATGATAAATCTTCTTGAATCTGAAACTATCAATCTCGTGAACATTTTCTTTGATATAAAAGGATATTGGTTTTATAGTGAATTATGGGAAGGCTTTTTTTATTTTGTGTATATATGTTGTTTGTTATCTAGATGAATTTCATTTCAGAAACATGAGGGAATTTTACTAAAATTTTGTTTTTCGGCTAATATTGTAATGTCATATAATTTTTTATATCATTTTTCAATACTATCATAATGATAGGCATTGTTTATTTACATTTTAAGTACATGAATTAAGTATGAGAAATTACTCATAACTTTTATTTTATTAAAATAAGGTAAGTATTCTGAGAATTAAAAAAAAGTTTATGGCATTGTATAAAGTATAACTATTTTTTTAATTGCAATAAGTTATTCATTTTACTATAAATTTGAATAATAAATGGGCATTAGATAATATTTATTTTACTGATATTTTCAGATTAGTGTCAACCAATGTTTTTCATTAGTGAGAAACTTTGACTAATTGTATCTATCAATCTATATGTCTGAATTTAAAAAAAAATCTCTTCAAGATTTTATTCAAACTTCACATTTGGCATATTACTATATATATTAATGATAGTATTAGATAACTGTAGGTATCTTTTTCTCATTGACTGCTATGGCTTATATCAATAAAACATGATTTTTTTCTTCTTACATTGTTTACTCTAGCTTATATTAGTTGGCTCTGATAAAGAATAAATATAATAAATTAGATTCTAAAAGCATAGTGTGAACGTAAATAAAAATTACATGATGTTTTTATTGCTTTACAAATTAATAATAATATATTTACATTGCAAAACTAGCTCAAATTAATTTGTGTTTATATGATAAAAGTTCATTAGTATTAAATAATGATGTTCAGTTTAAAAATATAAGTCTTATTCAAAACAAAATTCAATGGTTACATATAAGATAATGTTTGTATTATTTTTGGTGGTCATACATGTTGATATGCTCCAGATATATTTGAGTTTTTTTCAACACTATAACTGGTGCTGAATCTTAATTTTCTAAATTATATTATATCACTTATTTTTAATACATATTTAACTTGTGTGTTACATTAAATCAAATAAAATAAAATATATAGTGTAATATTTTTCTATCAAATATAGTCTTTTAATTCTGCTTTGTTTTTTAATTATATATATGTAATCTTACTATATTTCTGAATTAAATATATTTTCATGTAATAAATTTTAAAAAAAAAAAAAAAAATTGTTTGTTTCTTGGGAGTTCGCATGAAGTTCACTACTCCCCCCCCCTCTGAAATTTGAGTTCTGAAAAACTGATCTGAGTTAGAGTACACCATTCTACCACTGAAGTAAACCATTCAGGGCATTTTTATATAATATTAGAAAGACGTAAAGAATCTATCTAATGAGCCGTTAAAAATCCGATTTTAAGATGCTTCTAAATTGAAAAAAACCAATGCAGAAAATAAGACATTAATTTATTTATAAAATCATTAAATATTCTAATATTTCAAATCAATTTATTCATCAATAAGTTATTTTTATGCTATAATTTATTGTAAATAAATGAAATCAAAATACTTTTAGAAAGAAATTAAATTGTCTTTTTTATCTACTTTGGATTAAAGATATTCTATTTTGATATCAGATTTCTAATTGTTCATTAGATAGAGTCTCTTGATTGAAATTTAATGCTTTTATATACATCTTAAAGAATAAGTTTGTTTTTGTTCAATGGTTTTGATATCTTATGTATTCTTTGTAACTACCAGGTATTCATTATCTTGTTCTAATGAAGACAGTCTTTTTTATGAACTCTCTATATTATTTACTTTATATCTCAGCTTTTTTTTACTCATTAATGCCAAATACATTAATGTAAAATGTTTTAGAAATAGCGAAATAGTTGAGGAACCTTGACATTTGAAAAATAAAAATAAAAAATAAATCAAAATGCAAATTTGAAAATTTGACAAAAAAAAAAAAAATAATGAAAATAAATATACTACATTTTTGATTTAACAAATATAGCAAATACTATTAATAATGTTGATGATAAAATTTCCTAAATATATTTTATATACAAAAAAGGTTTATAAATAATAAAAAATGCATCTACATAGAAAATCTTTATGGTTTAGTGAGTAATGTGATATCTTCCATGTCCATCAGAAGAAGTTCAAATTCAGGTAAAATGCGATATTTTTTTTCAAATTTCGTAGTTTCTAAGCAAGTACTCAGCTAATTATTTATCATATATATTTTTTGATAAATAAGCGTCTAGTTATTCTCATGCAGAAAGTGAGAAACTATAAAGCTTATATAAACCATGTGATGACTAGCCTAAAGAAATGTTGTTTTTTTTTCTCCTTTTCTCTGCATAGAAATTTTGTACAGAACTTGTGCCTGCATTAAGCTATTTAAGCCTGGTTTATCTTTGTGATTCATGTATTTTCAATTTTATCTATTAATATTTTTTTCTCTTTATTGCATTTTCTGATACATCTTAGAATCATAGTCTATTTTATTAATATTTATATTAGTTTTTATGTTTCAAATCTATGTAAATGAGCTTCAGATAATTTTTATTTTTATTATTTAATCATTTTTTTCGTACTCAGATTTTTTTTTGCCTTTATTTTTTTCTTTATTTTTTTTTTTTTTTTTTGTGAATGCTGAATATATGCTTGCAGAATTAATTATATTTTGATCTTCTGTACTGATTACTGAAATCAGATCCTACAAAAGTAAGTTTAAATGGGTTATTTGCAGTAATATTCTGTTTTGTGGATCAGAAAGGTTTTGGCTTATCTTAGTTTAATATTTGTTAAAATGTTGCCACAATGTTTCAATTTATTTATTTTTCTTTTATTGCAACTAAAAAAATAAATATTATTATTGTTTCTTTACTTAACATTATGCAATAAGTTATTATAAAAAATAATCTTATGGCAATAGCATACCTTAAAATAACAAAATACATTTTATAGAACCATTAGAGGCAACTAGATATAAACTACAAACTATTATGTTTGTAAGTGAACTCACAAATGCTCTTTATCTTGTTATGCTGAAAATAATCATTATAATCCTGTATGGCTTAATGCAGTGGTAGAGTGTCAGTAACAATGGCCGTATTACACTTTAATTTGCTCACTGTAACCATCACATTGACAAATATCAACCTATGTGTTTCATAGTTGTGTTGACTGCATTTACATGCATCTGTTTTTGTTTAATTTCTTTTGTGAAGCAGATGAAATCATTGACCATGGGTTGTGCAAAATCTTTTAAGAGGTTTCAGTACATCTACAGAAAACAAATCCATGTTGCTTTATTAGTGGATCTGGAACAACAAATTTGTAATTTAAAGTCTTATACTTCAAAAGATTTGTCAGTCTTTTAGTATTGTATAATTTTTAAATTCCTAAATTTACATTGATTATTGATAGAATGCATTCTGAACATGGTATAAATGTTTTTTGTTCAAATCATCTATTGAGGATAGAAAAAACTATTTTGTAACTCTAAAATATTTACTTTAAAGTAGATATAATACTATCAATTAAGAATAATAATTGTCATCATCTATTAGTGTCCATTGATTAAATAATAATTATTGTATTGACTGAGGATGGAAAAAAATATCTCTGTAAAATATTTCAACAATGGATCATATAATAACAGTAGTGTTTTAATTAGTAATAATGCAGTAATATACATGTGTTAGTAATAATAAGACAAGTATTGGTAATAATAATAATATTATTGTTATATTAATATAAATAATACTAATAATAATTATGTAGCAGTAATAAAAATGGAAATAGTAGTCATAGTAAATAAAAGAGTTGAATTGGAAATAGTAATATTTTTCTACTTATTGTAAAAATCATTTAAGTTCTTTCTCTAATACATACTCACTCTTAGTAATTGTTATGTTAATATGTCTTCTTTCTACTTTCTATCCAAATATATTTATTTTGTAAATAAACAACTATATATATATATATATATATATATATATATGCATGTGTATATGTACTGATATTTTTTGGGTCAGCTGTTTGAAATTCTGACTATTCAATGAAAGCATCACTAAAGTGTCATAATATTTGGAAGATGATTTGAATATTATCCTTTTAATTTTCAGCTAGTGATATGCATTAGACATATTTTTTATGTATATATATATATGTTTAATTTAATAAGAATGAAGTATTGTAAATTCTAGAAATTTTGCAAGCATCATTCATTCAGGCATAGTAAAAAGTAATTTAAAGTGATCAATTAACATCTTCATGCTCTCATTTCCAAATACTTAAGATTTGCCCATACATAAACGTTTGGGTCAAAAAGATAGATGGATTCATTTTATCTTTTCACAAAGACTTTATCTTGTGCTTGGAATGTGAGAGTATTCATTTATAGTTAAATCTACAAAGCACAAATGTATTAGCTTATTGGCTTATTAATATTACAGTTTATAAAAACATAGCGCTATATAAAATAATATATATATATATATATATATATATATATATATATATATATATATATATATATATATTGTAAGTTATAAGAACCAACCAAAGGGTGCAAGAACAAAAGAAACCTTACAATCAAACCCACTATGTTGATGACCAAAATCAACTACTGTAACTTAACCATTCAGAGACTAGCCAGTTGAGAGAAAGACAGAGAAGCACACATGATGTGCAACTAGCTACTACAGTTAAGTCTCTCTCCAATGCACTTATTTCACAACTTTCAAATATTAGGTTCTTTTATAATATAGTTAATAACAACAACAATATTAATAACTGCATTGATAGAATAATCTTATTAGGCTACAATTATGAGTTTGAATCTTCTTTTCTCAGAGTTCATAGTATACGATTAGACATCTTGTGCTTTAATTAAATATGGAAAATAAATACACAAAATAAGTACATCAATATTGAAGTAATCAGTAGTTAACATGCAAAACATTTAATAACATTTTTAATTTTCTTCATGTATAAATATTTTTATTTATACAGCACATGAGTGTGTCTACATCTATAATTTTATGAGAGACAAGATTGCAATAAATATAACTAGCTGAAATAATGCAGATGGAAAAGGCACATTTTATGCTACCCACAGCATTTCAAAAAATATACTTAAAAAATAAATAAAAATTAATAAAACCTATGACTTATTATAATGCAGGTGAAATGGATAAGTAAATCAAGTAAATATGTGACCATTGACATGTACTCTCTTATAACAATGAATAATAAAACTTTATTATTATTATAAAATTTGCTGGTTAATAAAAGCAATAGTTATGATAGTGAAAACAGAAACAAAATATTTATTTACAATATAAATGAAACATAACATTTAGTATAATAAAAATATAATAGTTTTACTTTAACAAATTGAGATAAAATATTTACACAAATTCACTACAATTATCTCTTTAAAATATTGCTACTAAATTCTTTTATATTATTTATTAAATTATTATTATCTCACACATTTTCTTTTCCAACTATCTTGCACTGAAGATAAAATAACAATTATATACCTATATTAAGCCAATAGTGTGATGTTGACTGTCTAATGACATTGATTGCATCTTAAAATCAGTAGGATAAAGAATTTATTTTTATATTATAAAATAACATATCATCCAAACTATAGTTACAATATTCCAATACTATTAGAACCTTATGAGAGGTAAGAAAGTAGATTCATAATACATGTTGTCGTTTAAAACTGTTTAAAATATTAAATGGCAGTCACTAGCAAATAATTTTGGAATAAATATTCTTGAAAACACCTTTGAATATTTAATTATATGTTTAAATGTAGAAATATAGTCAAGGTGAATAATAACATTATATAACTATGCACACATTATTTTTGTGCAGGCAGTGCTGAAAATTTAATAGTCACAATCTTTCATGAAAGGGCTAAATATATGCATTAACAAGAGAAAAGGTATCAACACCAATTGCCAAATTAACAGCTGACTTCAAGCTACATGTCAATAACTAAATGAATAAGCATAGATATAATAATAGCAAAAGTAATCAAACAAATAGTTATTTACACACATATATAGACTTACATATAATTAATATACATGCCTCACAAGACATAATGCTAAAGAAAAATATGTATTATAGTCTATATGATATTTATCTTTAATACATTGACCCTCAAACTCTCTGCATATTTACTTACATCAAATATGAAGGCTGGTTTACCCTGTACAACAATATAAGATAGCATATCAAATATCAACCTAAAAAAACTCTTAATAATTGTTGAAAGAAAGTATTTACCTGGATATATTTTTTTAAATAATAATAAACCTTATAGTTATATTCTTTGTTTCTAATCTTTGGTAGAACATATTTTCATAAATATCCCATAACATAATATATAAAATATACTAAAGAAATAAGCATATAATATAAAATGAAAACTTTTGAATATAAATAACAAAATTTAAATTTATAAAACATATTCTTATAAGTTAAAGTCTTTTACCCATAAACTTAAGCAAGAGGAATTAACAGTCCTTTCTATAATAAGAATTAATTACCTATGTATAAAGTCCTTTTGTTTTCTTCTCAGCTGGAAGATATTAGACCAGCCTTTTACTAGAGAATTAAAATGAAAACAAACACATAAAATTTCAAATTTGGGAGCTTATTTACATTTTTCCACAGATGCAATTAAATTCACTAGAAATCATATGCTAACAAAACCAGTTGCAGATTATAAATAGGGAGTATTATAGTGAATTTAATTCTGCATTAGCTTTCTGTTATGTTGGCATTGCACAGCAAACACATTTAAACAATTCACAGGCTAGTGGGATCCTTTAATCACTTTAAATTTATTGTCAATAATCCATTCACTTATCTCAGGTGACAACAAAAACCTGTTCCGCATGTTTTGGAAAATTATATCTAAAAATTCTGACTATTTGGTGTTCAGATAAAGGAAATATTGTTAATGTCAAGACTGTTAGTGTTTTGAATGTAACCTGATCCCTAAAGTATTGATGAAAGCTATCTTTATGCATGCTATACTTTTCTTGAGAGACCTTTTACTGAAGGTTATCATGTTGGTACTCTTGCCAAAAGCATAGCATGATTGTATATTTGTAATGCCTATAATATTGTGGCTAAATGAATGGGGATTATCACCAGTATTTTGCTGTGGCATATAGATGATTGCTTGCTATGGTAGTCTTTTCAGTCTGATAAGTTTCACAAATCAAATAATTCCTCCAATGTCTGTAAGGATTCAAATGGATTCTCTGAATACTCACTCCAGAATATCTTGGTTTTAAGAAATTTAAGAAAAATAGTAATCTCATTAGCATTTTCATTATTATAATTTAGAACTTGGAATTATAATTCTCATGTTCTGGTAACATCCTACATTGCAATGCAAGTATTTTAGGTTTTATAAGATCATCTTTCAATTAATACCTTTCTTTGACTTGAGTCTCAACAACCTTCTCATCTATAGGCCTATGATTATTTCTAACAAAATTAATATTCTGCTCTTTTTCATTTTGTACCTTTTGCATTCTTCTATCAATATTCTTAAATTAAAATTTAAATTCAAACTTTCAAATAGCTCTTTAATATTTTTTTTCTAATCCTCTTTAAAGCCAATTATTTACTTAACAAAATTATTACTCTGCTCTCTATCCCTTATCAGGTAAAACCTCTAACTTATTATGGACATCAACTAAGTTTCTTTAGATCAATTTACATCTTTAAAGTACTATAACATCAAGTGATCACCACTTCTTATGCTTGAATTATTATAACTATTATTAAAACAGGCAAAACTCACTATACATATTGCCATTCACTTCAAGCTAGAGTAATCAATGGATGCTAGAAGGCTTGTGCAAAAAATCTTTATCTAGTGCCTACTCACTCAATATCCCCAGACTAGTTTCTGGCTTGTGGCCTTTTTCAGTGGGGAGCCTTGGATCTGAAAGGACTGCATCTAGATCTTAGAATCTAATGCAACCCTCCAGTGGCTACCTTTTAACTCTACTAAACTACAAAACTATGAGTCTCAAATTGAAAACACTTTAATATTTTCTATCAATTTAATAATTTAATCCAAGCTCATTAGCTTATATAATCACATAGATCCGAACTCAGTTCAGTACCTAAGCATTTGGTTTCTTTGGTTCTTTAATAACCATAGTCACCTTTATCCTATTAGGCAGGATAGGATTTAAGCCAATAAACATCACATGATCATCACTTCTTATGCTTGCTTATAACTGTTATTGAAACAGGCAAAACTCACAATATGTATTGCCACTCTCTGCAAGCTGGAGTAATCAATGGATGCCAGAAGGCTTGTGAATTAAATCCTCATCTATTGCCTACTCATCCAATATTCCCAGACTAGTTTTTGACTTGTGGCCTTTGTCAGTGAAGAGTCTTGGATCTGAGAGCACTGCACATAGAACTTAGGATCTAATGCAACCCTCCAGCAGCCACTTTTTATCTCTACTTAACTACAAAACTATGAATCTCAAAGACACCAAAATGTATAGGTACTGACCTGAGTTCAGACCTATAACACTATATAAGCTAATGAGATTAGATTAAAAATATATTAAAGTGTTTTCAATTTGAAACTCATAGTTTTGTAGTTAAGTAGAGACAAAAGGTGGCTGCTGGTGGGATGCATCCAATGCTCATCACTGATGTGGCCACAAGACAGAAACTAGTCTGGGGATATTGGATGAGTAGACACTAGATGGGGAATTTATGCACAAACCTTCTGGCATACATTGATCACTCTAGCTTGCAGTGAGTGTGAATATGCATAGTGAGTTTTGCCTGTTTTAATAACAGTTATACATAAGGATAAGAAGTGGTGGTCATGTAATGTGTATTGGCTTACAACCAATCCTGCTTAATTGAATAGTGATGGCTATGGTTATTAAAAAACCAAAGACACCAAATGTATAGGTATTGAACTGAGTTCCGACCTATATGACTACATAGGATAATGAACTTGGATTAAAAATATTAGTATTTTCAATTTGAGAATCATAAATTGTAGTTAAGTAGAGATAAAAAAGTGGCTGCTAATGCATTGGATCCTAAGATCTAGGTGCAGTGCTCTCAGATCCAAGGCTCCCCACTGAGGAAGTCCACAAGCCAGAAACTAGTCTGGGAATATTGTATGAGTATGCATTAGATGGGGATTTTATGCAAAAACCTTCTAGCATCTATTGATTACTCTAGATTGTAGTGATTTACAATACATATAGTAAGTTTTTCCTGTTTTAAAAAGTACAATTATTTACTTCATAAATGTTTACTTTACATCCATGTACTGATTCAATAAGCTCTTGTTTCATTCCTTGCAAACTTATATTTAATTGTGTTGTGTAGTATAATCAATCAGGAATAACTTAACTTGAGATCTCTCCTGGCACTTCTCCTGTTTCTATATTTAAATTATTTTGTTTTTTATATGTTAATTTAAACCTAACTTTTACAATCTGATTTGATTGTACTTCAATGCTTCACATTTTATTGTCAATCCCTAACATTATTGGTTTCTTCAATCTTCAATTCCAAACTACTTAGTTTAAAATCTTATTCTTTCTGATACTGAATTAAAAACTCTCTAATACCTTCTCATTTTATCAGAATCTTGCTTAGCTACATAACAGCTAAGCTCCATTGCTTCAAAATGCTTATAAATATTTGTCATTGTTTTGTCTCTATCCATTGTTAACTTACTTTCAATTTCTTCTTTGATATCATTTGTAATCTGCTCTTGCAATTCTGATACTTTATCAACATTATTTTGTAACTGTATTAAAGATATTTCAAATTTGTCTTGTAGGGATTTCTGTGAAAATTTCAGTTCTTATTAACATTCTTTAAGATCTCTTTAGAAACTGTCAATTTTATCAATTTTATTCTCAAAAGTTAATAAAATTCTCTTTGAGATTCTTTAAACTCTCTTTGGGAACTATCAATTCTATCAATTTTCTGCAATATTAAAGTGAGGATTATATATATATTTTTTTATATATATATATATATATATATATATATATATATATATATATATATATATATATATATATATATATATATATATTTTTTTTCACAAAGTGTTATTTCTTGGATTATTCCCAAATTCACATCACATGATCACTATTTCTTATGCTTGCTCTTAATTGTTATTAAAACAGTCAAAACTCTCTATATGTATTGCCACTCAGTGCATTCATTGATTACTCTGGCTAGCACTAAGTGGTAATACATATAGTTTTCCCTGTTTTAATTTTTTTACTCCCAAATTAAAAACTTGAGTATCAGAAGATACCAAAATTGGTTTTCTTCCCACTCATTACTTTGCATGTCTGAGGACAGTAAGGCTTGGGTCCCACACAACTCATCTAAGTTTTCTTCTATATTACTCATTCTAATTTATCTTAACAACCTTAATTAATAATTTTATTTTAAAAAATTAAATAAACCATGGTCATAATATATTCAGGCACCATCCACTACCCACACAATAATAACCCATAATACATTAACTCTTTTAAATTTTAAGGAATAATATAATTTATTACTTTTTAAACTTCCTTAACTCTAATTACTATACTTAACATTATAAATATAATTTTTAATTAATATTATCATCATCAGAAATCTTTCATAATACTATTAATAAGTAACCACTAATTAATTAAATATTTGGTATTGTCTAAAGAGTATGCTTTGTCAAACATCATTTTAAATTTGATCAAACAGTTAAATGTCTGCAATAAATATAAAATAACTACACTATGAATATTATTTTACTGTGGCATTGAAATCTGATTGTACAATTGAATACAAGAACTTAAAATCAGATTAATACCACTACTAATAAATTGGGCCACAACTATATGACCTAAAAAGAATGCTACCAAATTGCATATATTCATTATGATGATTATTCAGTATCTTATAGCTGATTGAAAGCCAACATGGCAGGCAAATCAAACTTATAACCTAAAATGTGAAATTGAATATATCCAAATTATCGAGATACAATGCTCAAAAAATAACAATAATAAACAATGGGTTATATGATTAAGCTCAGATGGATTTTATCAGAGTCATATGGGTAAGAATAGCAATAAATAAATATTCTCAATATAATATATAACATTTAATAAATTTTAAGAGGAGATATCTCATACTTACTCTTACAAATTACAGAGATGCTCTTAATATTAAAAGCATACATCATAGAGTGCTTAGGTTATACTAAATTGTTTTTCATATCCTCCCCCCCCCCATATTACATATCTATTAAACATCATCAGCATCTCATTTCTATGATCAGATATATATTTCAAACATTTTGATAAAGAATAGCAGGTTTTTTATACTTTGTGCCACATCTCAAAATGAATTTCTTTTGCAAAACAATTTCTTTTATATTCATTTATGTAGTATTAAAATTTCTGGATTCTTTAATTAAATACTTATAATATTAAAAATATATACTCTTTTTATTTAAAAATCATTAGGCGAAGGATGGAATTGTAATAATAATAGAATAAGACATACTCTTATCCACAAGATAATGTCTACTTAACTCCAATAATAATATTAAATATTAAAGAAAATATTTTAATTAAAAGTAAATATGAGAAATTCTAAATTTAGAATAAAATAAAAATACCAAACATAATGAATGGATAAGGAATTTTATGATCATTTATGATATCTTTCTAATAACTCCTACTAAATCTTTCTTTATGAATTTTAATAAATAATTTAAGTATTTAAACTTATGATATATAATCAATTGTACTCTTCTGGATAAAGTAAACAATAATTTTATCACTAAAGCAGTCTTCTTTTCATAAATGTAATTGGTTAAAGTGATCATTTGAATTTAAAATATAAATAATCTACCTATTAGATAATTTCTTACATCTACAGATCAATTTGAACAAAATGATAATTACATTCAATTTTATATTCATGTACTCTTATGAACAACATATAAGATAACTATATAATAAATTATATAATGTTAGGATTTATAGATAAAATGTGATAATAATAATATAAATACTATAACACATACTTAAGAATAAAAACAACATTTATTCTGATTATAAAGACAATTAAATAAATAACAATCTTGGAAATCTACAATATTTCAAATAAATTATTTAGACACCATGCTATACAATTCACTGTAGAGGAGAAACTTTTTAAACTTTACAGATAATAAAATAAAATGTATAGATTAAATAATAATTGACTATTATTAGCTTCATTTAACTAATCAAAGCTTTTTTTAATATTAGCATTATCACAAGAAGTACTTCATTTTTCACATTACACTAACACCATAATGTTGCCCCAAAAATGAGTATATTTAAAGCTTAAGCATAATGAAATAAATGCTAAAAAATGATGTACATCACTTATTGAGACCCATAAATACCATTTGTAATTTTTAAAATATATATTCATTGGTTTTACATTCTGCAAAACTGACAAAATACAGCAAGAAACATATCTGCACATCAAAAGCATTCATAACCTACATTCAGAGTATTCAAGAGTGCAACAGAAGAAAAAACTGAATTCCTCAGAACAAATAACAATATTAATGGCCATAAATAAAGTCATAATAATTTCCTGTCATAATTGGATATTTTTTTGATGTCATAAATACTCCCTTGACTAATCAAAATAAACTTGGATGTTTGTATACAAATTAATATCAGTTAGTTGAATCAGTTTTTTACATTAAATTCCACTCTAGAATCAATACATACACAAATATTTTTATTGTAATTTAATAATTACTCATATAACTGTTTCTTCATTGCAATCATTGTTTTACATAAATATAAAAAAAAATTACCAACTTTAACAAGTCTTTATGATCTTTTTTTTTTAAAATATTTTTTTCTCTATGTATATAATTGTGACTCATTCCATATTATTGTTCTTTAATCTCTTTATTAGCAATTTTTGGAATACATTAATTTATCTTTGCTACCAAAGTTCTTGTGACTAGTTAAGTTACATCAAATTTATAACTCTTTTTAACTTTAATAATTTTCTTCTTAGTAGGCAAAATCAATAACCTAAATGCCAAAATATCTCCTATCACATATATCTATATTTCTTGTTTATTTACTTCGTAGTTAATATAGCAAAAAGTATTGTCTAATACTACTTTAATGCATAAATACTCTATTGAATTTGTTTGAACAATAAGTCTGTTTCCTTAGTTACTAAAGTTAAAATTGTGTGTGAGGTAACATATATATATATATATATATATGTGTGTGTGTGTGTGTACTTTTGAATTGATTTTCATGCTATATGACTAATTCTATGTAATCTGTTCTCATTTGTGTAGATGTCTCTGATATTTTATGCATATAATTTATTAATGTCTCACTTAAAATTAAAATAATATATAAGAATAAAAACAATATTTTATTACTAATTATTGCATTTGGATTTCATAAGTGATATATTAATTATTATCTTATTCATTATTTATTGTTATAATTTTTGCATTGTTTTAAATCTATCTAAACATGTATACATGCAACATAAAAACCACTATAACAGATTATGTATTTTATAATTTCATGTAAAAATTATATTTTTAACTGCATTTGCATTCTGTTTGTGATGAACAAACGATATCACTTCATATTTAAACAATTACATTTAAAAACTCCAACCTGAGCATGAAAGCTATATTTCTTATATGGTGTATTAATATATGTCATTAATTTTATCCATATTATATGTAATAGACTGAATATCTATTATTATATATGTAACATAAAAAGACTGTTGCAGAATATTTGTATTAATATTTAATTATAAAATCTATTATAAATATAGTTTTACTTCTCACTATTATGTAAAACAAAAAAAAAAACCACATATTTATAATTGTTAATTAGAGAAGATATAAATTAGTATTAAAGTTTATCGGCTTAATGTTTTCGAGGATCCATGCCTCATATTCATAGCCTTCATAAAATGTATAATAAAATATATGCAAATACAAATATTCAAATAAGCTAGTATTACGTAGCCCATTTCTTCGAGATCTCGAAGCAAGTGTCTTTTCTATTAATGGCATGGATGTTTCCATTGATGTAAAATACCTCCTTTATTTTTCTTTTGTAATGATCACAAAAAAAAAAAAATAAAGGAGGCATTTTACATCAATGGAAACATCCATGCCATTAATAGAAAAGACACTTGCTTCGAGATCTCGAAGAAATGAACTATGTAATACTAGCTTATTTGAATATTTGTATTTGCATATATTTTATTATACAAAAAGAAAAATAAAGGAGGCATTTTACATCAATGGAAACATCCATGCCATTAATAAAAAGGACACTTGCTTTGAGATCTCGAAGAAATGAACTATGTAATACTAGCTTATTTGAATATTTGTATTTGCATATATTTTATTATACATTTTATGAAGGCTATGAATATGAGGCATGGATTCTCGAAAACGTTAAGCCAATAAACTTTAATACTAATTTGTATCTTTTCTAATTAAAAATCTATTATACTTTTATTTTTAAATTATGTGATTAAATTTGAAGTGTTATAGTTTGTTAACCATGGATAGGATGGTAAAACATTGAAATTATGCAAAACTTTTAGAATTAAAAGTTAAATTATGTACACATTGACATGTCATGGGTGTATACATATTGCTATTAGCACTCATTTATTGTTTTTTGTTAGTAAATGTGACTATATACTGTGAGAAATAAGGGGAAAAAGTTCCAGAACTTTCCACTAAATATCTAAGCCAATCTGTAAACATTAAATATAGCTAAACAATAACTATACATCTTACAATGCTCTGTTTAACTTGTACAACATTTTCTAATTATTTTTTTAGTTTTGATTGGATGCCTTAATCATATGTTCACACTATTGGCCTATATATGTATGCATCAAATTGGTAATGGATGCCATTTTAAAAAAACAACAAGATTAATGGTTCAACCAATAAAAAATTCAATTTAAGTATGGAGATATTAACAGATAAAGAAATAGATAGAACTATTTTTTTTTAAGTTTATTGATCATAATGTCAGATTATTAATCTACATTCATATTTTGAAATTTTTTCTCTTGTGTTTTACTTGTTGAACCTTTAATTTTTTGCATGTGTTGTTTCTAGAAGTGTTCCTACAATGTTTTTTTTTTTTAAAAAAACAGCATTTATTACTCAGTTTATGGAAGATACATTATATGTAGATGATTCCATGTAATGTAATTTATATTTACACACATATAATCAAATTAAATAAAAATTATAATTTATACCTAATGTGTGCATGTTGATGTAGACATATAGTATCAAATATTGTATTATAATTAGTTGTTCTATTTTTTTCTTAAAAATAAATAACATTTAAAAAAAATAATTATACAAATCTACTCAATAATGAATTTTTAATAAAATATGAAATTTGAGAATTAGCACAGTTATTGAAGAGATGAAAGCTTCTGTGGACATAATCTTTTTATACCAGAGACTTATTTAAATATATGGTTAGTTACTCTGCAACTCAAGTAAAATTCACCAACAACGTTTTCACTAAACATAATAGTTTTATTCAGATAACTAATGTGTGATTGCTTTGTTTGTTTTCACTAAGCCTAATAATTTCATTCAAATAACTAATGTGAGATTGTTTTCTTTTAATTTTCTAGGATGGAAATTGATCCATTTTTTGAATCTCACTTTTGTATCTGAAATAAACCACACAGGCACCTACATTTAATCATTAGATGGAAAAAAGTTTGTTAATTATAAATTATTATATATGTATATATTATTACAATGAAACATCAATTTTTCAAGGTTGTGAGTAATATCCATTTATCCAGATCCTAAGTCTAATTGTATTGATATAATATATTTACTTTAATCAGATGCAAAACTATTATATATATAATGTATTCACACATACCCAAGAACCAGAAATACTTTCTTTTGCAATTTTATTTTTATAATTATTTCTAATATATTACCAACTTTCTAATTTAAAATAATTCACCATTTAAGAGTTGAATAATTTATAAATTAATTTTTTATTGAACTTTAATGTACATAATGGTGAAGAGACAAAAAAAACATATTTTTTACAAAATATTATTGCTTTATTTTTCATTCTTCATTTCGTAAAATTATGGCAATCATAAAACTAATACTATACTGGGGAGAAGATAAGCTTGGTCCCTAGTGATAATCTTAAAATGTTTTATGATCTTTTAGAAAGCAAAACATTTTACTGCAAAATTCAGATTTTACATCCCCTCTCTTTCTTAACTTCTCTAATTTGTCTTTTTATAACTTTTGATGAACAGTTGGAATGTATCAGAAGACATTAAGAAATAAAGCTATAAAAGTGAATTTCAATTGAATTAATTTTTTCCTGTAGTTTATAAAATTTAAATTTATATAGTAGATACCAGGATAATAAAAATAAATTGAAGACTAAATATGTATAGAAAATTTTAGTAAAATTTTAAGATTTCATTTTTAAAAGATTTGTTGGTTTTTAAAAGGCTTATTAACTAATGTTAATGAAAGTGAGAAAAAATAAAATATCAAAAAGTAACAGGCATTTTTAAAAAGGAAAAATAATTTAAGAATTGGCAAAAAAAATTGTCAAAATTTAAATAAAAGATAAAACAGCTTCAAATATTCCCTGCATTGCAAAGTCTTCTTCAGTATCTAGTCTTGATAAATAATAAATGGCTTACAAGAATTATTAATACTGATGAGGCATAATATTATGTACTAAATGTGTGAAGTCAAAAAAAAATGAAGCTATTTACAGTAATGAATTTTTATAATAGTTAAATATGTTCTCCACCAGCTAGGATTGTTGAGAGATTATAATAATTAGTTTGTTACTTGGTGACACCCGCTATATCAGAAGAATGACATGACTTACTCTTAGTAAAACCTTTTTCTTTTAGCCACCTTCATTTGCCTCATGAAAGGGTCCAAAACTATTCACTTAACAATTTCCTTCACACTCTGAGTTTCAAAATGCAATATGAGTAAGTAATTTCAGTGTAATTTCTGGACTGTTAATTTATTTTCTGTTACTGTTCTAATAAATTGATTTACTAATAATTTTATAACTAATTATTCTTTAGTAGATTTCAACATTTACAGATGACGTCTATATATGAATGTAAACAATATTGGATTAATTTAATAATTTCCTTGATTGATTTGTTTGTGTCATTACTTGCTTATATACTTTATTGTTGTTAAATTTATCAGCTGTAATATATATCCAAATCTTATTCAAGAGAATTTTATACTTTTTATAAGTTTATTATTGAAGACAAGCTTTAGAGAAGTTCACAAATCTTAATTAGTTTTTCCCTATTTCTCTAGCTTAGGATTAGCATACATTACCTTTCTGAGCAATATTAAATGTTTATCTAAGTTTTCTGTGAGTTGGTTATCAAAAATAATTCTAAGCCTGATTAAAAATTCTCAACTGTTTCAATTTTTTTAATCAAATTGTATCTAAATTCAGATCCATATTATTAGTAAAATAAATGGATGCGCTAATCTCTACAACATAAGTGCAATACCATATAAAGCAATAACTGAAATTTTAAAAAAGTTTAGAAATTTAAAAAATTAAGATTGGAGAAATTAGTAATACAAGATAGAATATATTTTGAGATAGTGATGGATTATAACTGATAGAAGTGATAGAAGCATCTATAAAAATTTAAGTAAAAGGCATATTAGTCTTAAAATACATTTGCATTGCAGAGACTTTTCTTTTTAAAATCTTTGATATTTGACATCACACTTAATAATTGTTGGTTGACAAAGCTTAATTTGCTTTTCATTAGTTTTTTTGAATAAAATTGTGTAAGATAAGATGTAAGATAAAAAACAAGTGAGGTAGATTAAGATTGAAAGAAATATTTCCAGTTTGGTAACAGAATCCATAATTTTCACTAAAAAACTTGAAAAATTGTTATTGCTTAATGGTTTTTTTTTATTTATAGCAACCATTATACAACTCTATGAGTTTTCATATGTGCAGGTTAAGAACAATGTTCACTAGTTTTCTTTATAGATGGTGTTCAACATAATATATCACTCTTACTTCTCAATCAGCATTTACATTAAAATAATTACCTTAATAGCTTGAAACATTTATCTGACCTTTTTCTTTATTATGCCTATAAAGTATCAATTTCGGCATGAGAGTATCCATTATTTTCTTTTGAAAAACCCAAATACCTCCAACATCTTTTCTTACTATATGCAAATTGTATTGTGTTATTTTTTATCATGCCTGAATACATTACCACATAACAAGCATGAAAAATGCTCCTAATACCATCTAGCTATTATTCATATGCAAACTAAATATCTGATTTATTGGTAATTTTATTCACATTATTGCAACCAATTCCCTAAGCAGTATTTAAATCAGTTATGATTTCATCAATTTTTTCAGAAATCACGTATCTTGATATTGGTTTTTATTCTCAGTGAACTTTCTTTAAAGTAATAGGGATATTTTATCATTATCCCCCCCCCATATTATCCAAGTGTCCCTGATCATAGTTATCCATTACATCATAGATCTCTCATCTTCTCCTTTACTTGTTTTTACACTTTCTTCTCTAATTTTCTTTATTTTTTTCTCTTTCAGCTTATATTTCTAGTTTTTATTCTCAGAAAAGTCATTTGATTAAATTTAATGAAGTTCAATATATCTAACCATTTTTTGATCTTTTATAAAGACTTGCTAAAATTCAGAAATCTTTTCTCTGCTGCAATCACAAGTTGTATATATATATATAGCATTAATTTAATTGTAATTTGTTTCCTACCCATACAAACCTTGAATGCTTGTTATCACATTTTGTTTTTAGTCTTGACTTAATTCTAAGAACCATACTATTTTGGATTTTGTAGCATTGAAAAAGTAATCTTGTCATCGGGTCATTGACCAATTTGTGATTGGTATAATTACAATACAAACATTGTCTCATGAAATTCTGCCAATTCTTATTCATCTACAAATAGTTTTTTTTGATCCTCTGAAATAATGCAAATGAATTCAAACTTACAAACTTGGCTTTTCTATTGCACATTTTCAACATTACATGGTATTATAATTATGCTTTGTTGAAATTTTTTATTATTTTTTTTTTAAATTTAATATCTCAATCTTAATGTAAAAATTGTAAATAAGTAAGATAAATTGTTAATTGGGCCTAAAACATATTAATATATACAAATTAAAACACATACATTTATGTAACATGCATTTTTGTAAATTTCCTAGGTACTTTCAAAATTAAATAATTATCATATAATAGAACCTTTTTTGTTACTAATGCTTTTATTTCTAATATAATTGTGAAGTTTTAAAAAATATTATTCAGTATTTAAAAAAATGGAAATACATTGCTTAATAGTATTTTAACTAATTTAAATATAATAAAATTTATGTTTCTTTTATTACAATATGCACCTAATTCTCTTTTCATATGCGAGCTTGGTTCCCAAAAATTATGTGTAAAAGAAATTTGTTTAAAAAAAATACATTGTATATATGAAAAATAAAGAGATTGGTTCCAAACCTAAGAAATCAATAGAAATAATTTAATATATCATAAAAAAAACATTTGTTAGAATGTTATAGCTTTTTGTGCTATAAAATTTTCCTTCATACACATTGAACATAATTTTATTTGAAAAATAAAAAAAAACTTGAAAGTTGGTAATGCTTGCAATGAAGCACTCATTGGTTTTTCTACATAATCAACTGAAAACTTTAAAGTTCAGAATGTATCATCCCATATTATCAGTAAGAAAAATTGAAATAATGATTCTTAATGGAATTTATTGGAATTTATTATTTTTATTTCATTTAACTTATTAATTTATTTTTAATTTAACAACTAGAACATTCAACAAAAGAAATTGTACATTTATTATTATCATGGGTGCCATCTTGCTTTCCCATAAAACTGAAAAGTATCTAAGATTTTATTTGCTGTCACTTTTTGAGAATAAACACATACATTTGAGTATGATTGGAATACCTTTAATATCACTCTAATTTGCAATGTATAACTTACCATATATTGATTTTTGGAAAAATTAATAAATTTAATTTAATTAAATTACTCAAACTTAAACAAAATTATTTTTTTTAACATCAACACCAACAAGGACTTTTTAAAAATACCAAATGACAAAATGCAAACAAAGCATCAATGCCAAAACGGTATTTCTCTTTCAGAGAAAAACATCTAAAACGTTACAATTCAGACAAAAAAATTATCCATTTGCAAAAATATTGCTAGCAAAGAAATTTTTGATTTTAAACTTGTGAAAAATAGAGATGAAACTTTTTTAAAAGTTGGATGACAATAACAGTTTTTTTTTTTTTAGTTTTGTAACATAATCATAATAAACTCAACCTCTGAAACAAATCTGTAATTAAACACTGAAATAAAAACATTTTACAATCTTCCAAAAAAGAAAATTAATTATTTTATATTACTTACTTGAAATTATTTAGAATTTTTTTAAAAAAAAACTTAAGACAATCTTTGAGAATGTAATATGATTTTTTTAAACCTTCCAAACAATATCATTCCTTTCTTCATTCCAATCATAAATACATCACAGCAATTCTAATCCCAATGTACCATCTTTTTATCAATCATATTATTTATAAACAACTCATATAGAAAGATAATTTTTTTAACTTGTATTATTTCAAAATCGTGCAAAAAATATTGTATAAAAAGAGAAATAGATGTATTTAAATATCTGTGTAAAATTAGAAGCCTAAATTACATATAATATTTTGAAACATTGTGAATTATTGCTTTTTATAATGTATCTTCAAACATTCTAATGTTATGGCACATATTAAGCTAAAACCTAAAATAATTCTCTATATATTTGAACTAGTTGCTGAGCTAGTCAAAACCCAAAACTGTGAGAAAATTCATGTTGACAATGCTCTTATGATGACCATAGATTTCATCATGCATCATTAAAAGTCTGTATATCATTTCTATTTTCCTGGAAGTGGAACATGTATCTACCTAGTATAAGACAAAATATCATGTTAGTGAATGTCTATCTATCCATGAAACCACTCAATATTGATGCTATTTAAATATAAAAAAAAATACACAGTGCAAAAGAAATGTAAACAGTAACTATCTAGCTATATACATAATAAATGATTATTGTTATATATATATATATATATATATATATATATCAATATCATATATATATATATCATATATATATATATATATATATATATATATTGATATGATTTTCACAGTTTGCATATATAAAAGACATATTTTGTGAGTTCATCCATGTTAAATATTTAAATATTGATATACCAATGTTTTGACTTGATCACACAAGTCATCCACTGGATGATAAAAAGTAGAAGATGGTTGTAGAGGTACTACAATCACTGATTTGAAAAAAATGTTAAAGTTCCACCAATAGCAAAAATATTAAATTAAGAATGTTTTTTTTTAAAAATCTTTCCAAATAGGAGGAAGTTTGCATGTATCATCTCACTTATTGATACAATCTGGCCTTTTAAGTATCTCAATGGCTTCTCTAATTTTGCACTGGTAGAGATTATCACATCTTGATATGATCCTGGTATTAGAAAAATCAGTGCTGATGATGATGAGTGTTGTTTAAATGCATTAGCATGATCATATCTCCTCACACTGATGCAACAATTACTCATATAAGAAGCTTTACAATTTTCACATGAAATTTGATAAACACCATGAGATTCAAGAGGGATTGAATCCTTAGGCTTGGTTATTATATCATTTACTAATATAATTGTTCTTGTGAAACATAATTTTACAGTAAGAGGGTATAACATTGTGATTTTTACAGGCTAATAGAAAAGATAAATTACTAAGTAATTTTCATTTCTTAATAACCAAGCCTAAGGATTCAATCCCTCTTAAATCTCATGGTGTTTATCAAATCTCATGTGAAAATTGTAAAGCTTTTCACATAAGTATGAGTAATCATCACATCAGTGTTAGGAGAGATGAGTATGCTAATGCAGTTAAGAATCACTCATCATCATCAGGACACTCATTCCATACTTTAGATTCAGGTCATAAAATTGATTTTTCTAGTACCAGGATCATGTCCAGATGTGATAATCTCTACCAGTGCAAACGTCTTCCTATTTGGAAAGATTTTTTTTAAAAAAATAAAAAAATCTTAATTTAACATTTTTGCTGTTGGTGGAACTTTAACATTTTTTTTTCAAATCAGTGATTGTAACACCTTTACAACTGTCTTTCTACCTTTTATCACCCAGTGGATGAATTGTGTGATCAAGTCGAAACATTGGTATATCAATATTTAAATTTTTTAACATGGATGAATCCACATAATATGTCTTTTATATATATATTAATGTAAATAAAATACTAAAACAGAGTTTAATTATATGTACATATGTGTTTACATGCTGAAAAAGTACATTATATAAAGTTTTCATACACAAAAGTTCAAATACAATGCAAAAAGCATAAGTTTGCTTACCTGAATTTATAAATTAAATATTAATTTCTGGAATCAAAAATTTTCAAAACAGATGGGCATTCAGACCGTAGCTTCTGGAATTGAAAAAAAAAGTGATATCATTATGACATGTATCCAGAGTGATGTTTGTTTCAAAAAAAGTAACAGAAAGAAAATGTTGCATCCAAAAAAAATGTTTAGTTAATTGTGTTAATTTTAAATCAATTTTTAAAAATTTTAATTTGATTGGCAGCTTTGGTTTATCTTAAAATTATTTGAAATTTGCATATATATATATATATATATATATATATATATATATATTTATACAAATATATATATATATATATATATATATATTGTGCCCTTTTGTATGGGTCACCATTTAATTTTGTGCTAATCTATTAAAAATTTTAAATTTAAGATATATTTGAATATGTGATGTTGATTTTGCTTATGGTAATATTTCAAAAGATTTAATGAAAGCAATCTATGAGTATTTGATATGTAAAATTGTGCTGATATTGAGAGAGACATTTTAAAATGATGATGATTATAATATATAGTTGGAAAAATGGCCATAATCAATACTGCATTAATATATTTAATAAGTAGGTATTTAAAACTAAAAGTGTTTAAAAGACAAGTTAAAATTAAATGCATATGTTTATTATTGATAAAATAATATTATAAAAGAATATAAATATTTTAATTATTGTAAGTACTTAAATAGAAGACTAATATTTGATTTTAATAATATTGGATAATTATTTTAAAATCTATTATAATATCTTATTTATTTAAAAATATTTATTTTAAAAAAATGCAATTGTTAGTTTATTTTTAGACGATGATAAGCGTTTCTTGTGTTATAAAGAACAGATGTTATACACACACATGCTTGGAAGTTATCTAATAAAGTTGCAAAACTATTTTAAAAAAAATCATGTTATAAATTTATAAATAATACGTGAGTTATCACGAGATAAAATAAAGATAAATCAATGTAGAATATTAAATCTAATTTTAAAATATTGTTTTAAAAATATGACGTATAAAAAATATTTAGTTTATTTAAAAATAATCTTATAAAAGTTAAAATTAAAATCAAGTGAAATAATATATTTTTTTAAAAGTGTTTAATGGATTTAAATAAACGATAAGAATTATTTTAAAAATGTAATAATGTAATAAATATTAAATATTAAATAAGTCATTATTTATTTTTAATTTTGTGTTGTTGGCAAATATGTAAATAAGCCAGCAAAGTTGATTGTTTAATCTACCAATCAAATGGGAAGTTTCTTACAGTATAAAAGCTCAGTTCAATTGTTAGGAGAGGACTTTGTGATTGAATTTTCAAGTTAATTGTGCTATTAAAAAAAATAGCTAAGTAAATTTATAGACGCTCTAAAATCATTTTTTAAAATTACAAGAGTGTCGTTATAAATAATCTATAAAAGTTTTAAATAATAGACATGCAGTGTTAATTTAAATTTTCCTATCAATCGTCTCTAAATTGAAGCTCAATTTACATGCAAATGGTCATGGGAACATCATATATAGTGAAAATATATCGGAAACTTTATACTAGAGATATGACAAACGCTGGATTAGTTTGGAAAGTTACGAGATGGAGAAAAGTAGTATTTTGGACAATATATAATTTTAAAAGCTAATTATTAGTGACTATTAGAAAATAGATATTTTAAAGAATAAAATACTTCTTTATGAAGAAAGTATTTTTGCAAGCTATAAATTTGAATATATATATCTTAAGTAAAGATATTAGAAATGAAAGTAGCTTTGAATGCTTGTCTTGTTAAGTCTTTATGTTTAAAAGACTGAATGTTGATAATTTTAAAGGCAAGTCAATTGAAATATAATTAGCTAAAAATCTTAATATAATAAAATTATTATATTGAAATAATTTAAACGCGGGTCGTTTATAGATAAAGAAGATTATTCTTACCTGGATGTTTTTTTGTTAAGAAATGCGCAAGAAATATGTGGACGTCCCAGTTAGTTTAAAATAATTAAATGATAATTTTTCATAAATTATAAACTAATTCAAGAATAATAACTTTTAAATAATATTCTTTAAAGAACTGCATCCGGATCAGATAAACTATTTTAATTTTATTAACTTTTATTTTGGTTTTAAAAGAACGTTTTCGTTTTCATAAACTTTTAAAAAAACACGTGATGGACCGGAAACAGGAAATGGTGTGCCAGTGAATGTGTGCCTCAGATTAAAGAACTTTATGGTGAAAAGGAAACATCACTGGAGTCACGTAATATGAACTCTGTTTTATTTATCTAATATAAAAATTAAATATTATTAATTTATTAAAATAAGATAGGTACATATCTTTAAATAATAACTAAAAAATAATATAATGATTAATTGCATGAGTTTATTTTATAATTAATATAACACAGAATATTTTAAAGTATGATCGTGAGTATAAATGTGGTTTTATTTTATGAAGCTGTAATTCCGAAGAATATTGGAAGATGGACTGGACATTAATTCATTATCTATGGTAAAAATTGTATAATAATAATAATTTTGATGTATTTAATATGTTTTCTTTAGATCAACCAAATATTATGTTATTTTGAATGAATGTATGATTATTTTAAAAATACACACATTATATTGGCAGTGACAGTTTTATTTAGATATGCATAATTTGAATTTATGAAATAAATACGATGCAACATTACATAAGAAGCTTAGAAATAATTATATGATTCTTTCGTTAATAAATTTTGATATTTTATGTTATAGTATTAGAATTATATTTATTATTCATGGGTAATTAATTTTATTGCAAGTTAGGAATAGATTTAAAAGTCTATATTTTACTGTTGTTTTATTGGATAAATTACGTTAAGTTTTATGGAGAAGTTTATATTTAGGTTGAAAGTTTACCAAGTATAGATAATGAAGCATAAATAATTTAGAATTAGTATTTTATTTAAAGTTGAAAGTTGTTTTCCGGAAATTTTAAATAAGTTTAGAGGATGTTTTATAAATAGAAATTTATTAAGAAGGAGTAGTATTACACATAAAGTAAAGTAATAATTTTACATAGAAAAGAATCATAGAATTTATCTAATATAGTGCTTTATGAATTTGAAATTAATGAATAATTTAAATATTATTATTTTAACAGTACATATATATATAATGCATATTTAATAAAAACATGTAGCATGAATTGCATTAAGTGAAATATAAAATTATAATCAATTATTTGTTATTACATTACAAGGATACATTAGTTTCTATATTATGCTATTAAAGTAATGCTGATAATAAAGTAAACACATACTAGTACATTATAAAATGAATAATAACAATACTTAAGTGATGTAGCAATTTAATTAATAAAGTTTAATTGTTTACATATGCTACATAAAGATTATTTACATAAATTTTTCTGTGTAATAATTGAAGTTCACTGATATTTATTTAAAGTCTGAGTTTTGAAAACATACTTTAATGTTATTAATACAGCATTTTAAAGAATGTATAATTACTTATAGGAGTATGAGTTAATAATAGTGTAAACATATTGTATTATTATTTTCTTATTTTTATTTTCTTTGTTTTCATAATTTTGAACTGTAAATATTGTAAATAAATTTTTAGTTGAAGTTAATGTAAATAAACTTGTTTAATTTGTTTTAAAAGTGTGTTGAGTTCATTATTTTACACCACAGCACTTGACAGCAGATAATTTGGATAAACATAATATTTGCACAATATGAATTATTATTATTATTTTAGAAATAAACACAATATTTTCTTGATATCATTTTATAAGAATTGATTGATATTAACATATAATATTACAAGGGTCATAGAGTAATTATAAGGCATAATATAAGAATACAATATTATTTATTGCCACGGATTATTAAGTTGCAAGATTTTAATCTATTCCGAAATTAAGATACTATATGAAAATAAAAGATATACATATGATTATTTATTTAATGATTATTGATATAACAGAAATAGAGAAGATTAGGTTATACTCTAAGATTAGTATTATTATTATTATTAAAATAAGTTAGGTGTATTTAGGTTTGATGTAAAATCCCATATCATACTTATTTACATGAGTTATCATTACTTTAAGATAATTAGAAGAACCTGAGATTATTTAATTATATTTTTAAAAAATTAAAAGTTAAGATTTATTTATTTTATTATTATTAAAGATAGTTTATTTTTATTTAAAAGCCATAAGAATGCTATAGAGGTATTAGTAAGTTAATAAGGATGTGATAGTATTCTTATGCCATTGAGACAATGTCTTGGGAGATATTGACTCAATGTAAATCTCCTTATTGCTTTGTAACTTTACTTCACAGTCTCATGATTTTAATAAATACTTGTTAATTATTACATACTATAGAAATATATTGATTTTGATAATTGATAATAAATTTAATTAGAATATGATAGAATAAAGTAAATTAAAGATAGATATGCCAATTTTTAATTAAGCATAATAATTTAATTGAGCTAGTTGTATTTTAAACTATATTATACATTGAGAAGTAAGGGTACAATATATATATATATATATATATATATATATATATATATCTTGTCCACAGATGGCGTCCTACCAAAAACACCTATCAAGCGTATTTTCGTTTACATAAACGTCAGAGTAGTTAGTATTCACTATCTCTAACTATAATTCCACTTTCAGATCATGATTTCAAGCTATTTGCTATCGTCAGTGAAAGACAGGAATAAAGAAACTAGATCTAAATACAAACTCTGAGCGTTTATGAAACAATTTCTATTCAGTTTGCAAGCGTGAATTTTTTAGACACGTAATGTCTTCAAACTCAGCATAGCAAACCAGATAGCTATATGGGTCTGATCTCAGTTCAGCATCACCACATAGTAGAAGCCTCTGCAATCTATATCATTGCAAGAAAGACCTCAAAGGTACATTTATGATAAACAAAAATGCAAGTTAAAAAACTTGCTAACGCTTGTATTTATGTCCACAGATGGCGTCCTACCAAAAACACCTATCAAGCGTATTTTCGTTTACATAAACGTCAGAGTAGTTAGTATTCACTATCTCTAACTATAATTCCACTTTCAGATCATGATTTCAAGCTATTTGCTATCGTCAGTGAAAGACAGGAATAAAGAAACTAGATCTAAATACAAACTCTGAGCGTTTATGAAACAATTTCTATTCAGTTTGCAAGCGTGAATTTTTTAGACACGTAATGTCTTCAAACTCAGCATAGCAAACCAGATAGCTATATGGGTCTGATCTCAGTTCAGCATCACCACATAGTAGAAGCCTCTGCAATCTATATCATTGCAAGAAAGACCTCAAAGGTACATTTATGATAAACAAAAATGCAAGTTAAAAAACTTGCTAATGCTTGTATTTATGTCCACAGATGGCGTCCTACCAAAAACACCTATCAAGCGTATTTTCGTTTACATAAACGTCAGAGTAGTTAGTATTCACTATCTCTAACTATAATTCCACTTTCAGATCATGATTTCAAGCTATTTGCTATCGTCAGTGAAAGACAGGAATAAAGAAACTAGATCTAAATACAAACTCTGAGCGTTTATGAAACAATTTTATTCAGCTTGCAAGCGTGAATTTTTTAGACACGTAATGTCTTCAAACTCAGCATAGCAAACCAGATAGCTATATGGGTCTGATCTCAGTTCAGCATCACCACATAGTAGAAGCCTCTGCAATCTATATCATTGCAAGAAAGACCTCAAAGGTACATTTATGATAAACAAAAATGCAAGTTAAAAAACTTGCTAACGCTTGTATTTATGTCCACAGATGGCGTCCTACCAAAAACACCTATCAAGCATATTTTCGTTTACATAAACGTCAGAGTAGTTAGTATTCACTATCTCTAACTATAATTCCACTTTCAGATCATGATTTCAAGCTATTTGCTATCGTCAGTGAAAGACAGGAATAAAGAAACTAGATCTAAATACAAACTCTGAGCGTTTATGAAACAATTTCTATTCAGTTTGCAGCGTGAATTTTTTAGACACGTAATGTCTTCAAACTCAGCATAGCAAACCAGATAGCTATATGGGTCTGATCTCAGTTCAGCATCACCACATAGTAGAACCTCTGCAATCTATACATTGCAAGAAAGACCTCAAAGGTCATTTATGATAAACAAAAATGCAAGTTAAAAAACTTGCTAACGCTTGTATTTATGTCCACAGATGGCGCCTACCAAAAACACCTATCAAGCGTATTTTCGTTTACATAAACGTCAGAGTAGTTAGTATTCACTATCTCTAACTATAATTCCACTTTCAGATCATGATTTCAAGCTATTTGCTATCGTCAGTGAAAGACAGGAATAAAGAAACTAGATCTAAATACAAACTCTGAGCGTTTATGAAACAATTTCTATTCAGTTTGCAAGCGTGAATTTTTTAGACACGTAATGTCTTCAAACTCAGCATAGCAAACCAGATAGCTATATGGGTCTGATCTAGTTCAGCATCACCACATAGTAGAAGCCTCTGCAATCTATATCATTGCAAGAAAGACCTCAAAGGTACATTTATGATAAACAAAAATGCAAGTTAAAAAACTTGCTAACGCTTGTATTTATGTCCACAGATGGCGTCCTACCAAAAACACCTATCAAGCGTATTTTCGTTTACATAAACGTCAGAGTAGTTAGTATTCACTATCTCTAACTATAATTCCACTTTCAGATCATGATTTCAAGCTATTTGCTATCGTCAGTGAAAGACAGGAATAAAGAAACTAGATCTAAATACAACCTCTGAGCGTTTATGAAACAATTTCTATTCAGCTTGCAAGCGTGAATTTTTTAGACACGTAATGTCTTCAAACTCAGCATAGCAAACCAGATAGCTATATGGGTCTGATCTCAGTTCAGCATCACCACATAGTAGAAGCCTCTGCAATCTATATCATTGCAAGAAAGACCTCAAAGGTACATTTATGATAAACAAAAATGCAAGTTAAAAAACTTGCTAACGCTTGTATTTATGTCCACAGATGGCGTCCTACCAAAAACACCTATCAAGCGTATTTTCGTTTACATAAACGTCAGAGTAGCTATCTGGTTTGCTATGCTGAGTTTGAAGACATTACGTGTCTAAAAAATTCACGCTTGCAAACTGAATAGAAATTGTTTCATAAACGCTCAGAGTTTGTATTTAGATCTAGTTTCTTTATTCCTGTCTTTCACTGACGATAGCAAATAGCTTGAAATCATGATCTGAAAGTGGAATTATAGTTAGAGATAGTGAATACTAACTACTCTGACGTTTATGTAAACGAAAATACGCTTGATAGGTGTTTTTGGTAGGACGCCATCTGTGGACATAAATACAAGCGTTAGCAAGTTTTTTAACTTGCATTTTTGTTTATCATAAATGTACCTTTGAGGTCTTTCTTGCAATGATATAGATTGCAGAGGCTTCTACTATGTGGTGATGCTGAACTGAGATCAGACCCATATAGCTATCTGGTTTGCTATGCTGAGTTTGAAGACATTACGTGTCTAAAAAATTCACGCTTGCAAACTGAATAGAAATTGTTTCATAAACGCTCAGAGTTTGTATTTAGATCTAGTTTCTTTATTCCTGTCTTTCACTGACGATAGCAAATAGCTTGAAATCATGATCTGAAAGTGGAATTATAGTTAGAGATAGTGAATACTAACTACTCTGACGTTTATGTAAACGAAAATACGCTTGATAGGTGTTTTTGGTAGGACGCCATCTGTGGACATAAATACAAGCGTTAGCAAGTTTTTTAACTTGCATTTTTGTTTATCATAAATGTACCTTTGAGGTCTTTCTTGCAATGATATAGATTGCAGAGGCTTCTACTATGTGGTGATGCTGAACTGAGATCAGACCCATATAGCTATCTGGTTTGCTATGCTGAGTTTGAAGACATTACGTGTCTAAAAATTCACGCTTGCAAACTGAATAGAAATTGTTTCATAAACGCTCAGAGTTTGTATTTAGATCTAGTTTCTTTATTCCTGTCTTTCACTGACGATAGCAAATAGCTTGAAATCATGATCTGAAAGTGGAATTATAGTTAGAGATAGTGAATACTAACTACTCTGACGTTTATGTAAACGAAAATACGCTTGATAGGTGTTTTTGGTAGGACGCCATCTGTGGACATAAATACAAGCGTTAGCAAGTTTTTTAACTTGCATTTTTGTTTATCATAAATGTACCTTTGAGGTCTTTCTTGCAATGATATAGATTGCAGAGGCTTCTACTATGTGGTGATGCTGAACTGAGATCAGACCCATATAGCTATCTGGTTTGCTATGCTGAGTTTGAAGACATTACGTGTCTAAAAAATTCACGCTTGCAAACTGAATAGAAATTGTTTCATAAACGCTCAGAGTTTGTATTTAGATCTAGTTTCTTTATTCCTGTCTTTCACTGACGATAGCAAATAGCTTGAAATCATGATCTGAAAGTGGAATTATAGTTAGAGATAGTGAATACTAACTACTCTGACGTTTATGTAAACGAAAATACGCTTGATAGGTGTTTTTGGTAGGACGCCATCTGTGGACATAAATACAAGCGTTAGCAAGTTTTTTAACTTGCATTTTTGTTTATCATAAATGTACCTTTGAGGTCTTTCTTGCAATGATATAGATTGCAGAGGCTTCTACTATGTGGTGATGCTGAACTGAGATCAGACCCATATAGCTATCTGGTTTGCTATGCTGAGTTTGAAGACATTACGTGTCTAAAAAATTCACGCTTGCAAACTGAATAGAAATTGTTTCATAAACGCTCAGAGTTTGTATTTAGATCTAGTTTCTTTATTCCTGTCTTTCACTGACGATAGCAAATAGCTTGAAATCATGATCTGAAAGTGGAATTATAGTTAGAGATAGTGAATACTAACTACTCTGACGTTTATGTAAACGAAAATACGCTTGATAGGTGTTTTTGGTAGGACGCCATCTGTGGACATAAATACAAGCGTTAGCAAGTTTTTTAACTTGCATTTTTGTTTATCATAAATGTACCTTTGAGGTCTTTCTTGCAATGATATAGATTGCAGAGGCTTCTACTATGTGGTGATGCTGAACTGAGATCAGACCCATATAGCTATCTGGTTTGCTATGCTGAGTTTGAAGACATTACGTGTCTAAAAAATTCACGCTTGCAAACTGAATAGAAATTGTTTCATAAACGCTCAGAGTTTGTATTTAGATCTAGTTTCTTTATTCCTGTCTTTCACTGACGATAGCAAATAGCTTGAAATCATGATCTGAAAGTGGAATTATAGTTAGAGATAGTGAATACTAACTACTCTGACGTTTATGTAAACGAAAATACGCTTGATAGGTGTTTTTGGTAGGACGCCATTTGTGGACATAAATACAAGCGTTAGCAAGTTTTTTAACTTGCATTTTTGTTTATCATATATATATATTGATTGTATCTAAAAACATGGCAAATACAACCATACTGATAATGAATAATATTGCTTTTTATTAAAATAATTCAAAGCCAAAACTTTTAGAAATTTAAATTCAATAATTAAGACTTTATAATGTTATATTATTAACTTCATACATGTGCTAGTACATATACTCTAAATTCAAACCTAGTCATTTTGTAATTAAAAACAGCTTAATATTGTCATTATACTGCTTTGATTTTACACATATATGTACATTTAAAATTTATTTTGTAGTCTCTTAATCATAACAAAATATATTACATTTCCCATTAAATTACCATAGCTACATGTGTGTATATATGTGGTCTGCTAAAATTTTATTTATTATTATTATTATTATTATTATTATTATTATTATTATTATTATTATTATTATTATTATTATTATTATTATTATTATTATTATTATTATTATTATTATTATTATTATTATTATTATTATTATTATTATTATTATTATGTTTCAATGGTAAGCTTTATTTGTCTTAAAAGGTTACAAGAGTTTACATAGCTTGGATTGCTGTGTTTACATGGGCAACCCATAGTTGTAGGTTTACATATATAAGAATGGATTTATTGTTTTACACAAGATTACAGGAATTTTAACATGCTGTGAATTAGTTACATGGTTTTACATAATTTGGATTGCTGTGGTTACATTGGGAATCCATAGATATAGGTTTACATATATAAAAGTTGATTTATTGATTTACATGAGATTACAAAAAAATTGTTATGCTGTGGATTAGTTACAAGGGTTTTTACTTGGCTTGGATTGCTGTGGTTTCATCAGCAATCCATAAGTGTAGGTTTATGTATGTAAAAGTTTATTTATGCTGTGGATTAGTTAGAATGGTTTTACATAGCTTAGATTGCTGTGGTTACATGGGTAGTCTGTAGTTGTAGTTTTACATGTGTAAAAGTTGTTTTATTGGTTTACGCAAGATTGCATAAATTTTACATGGTGTGGACTACTGTATCTACAGATGCAATCCAAGTTTAGTGTTATATGTGGTTGAGTTGCCTTGGTAACATAGATGAGGACTAGAAATTTCTGGTGCATTTGAATATATGAGTGTTGCAGAGGGGTGGGGTGGTACAGCTATGTTAGAATTGGTTTCAATAGTTAAGTTGAACTTTGTGGTAAGCTGGTCGGACTCTGGGTCTGTGTGCTAGAGGTGAGAGCTGAGTAAGGCTTATCATAAAGTTTAAAAATGAGATCCATGTGTACAGTGTCCTGATATCCAGAAAAGGCTGGTGGTACAGCTATGTTTGAACTGGTTGCAACTGTTGAGTTAGAGTTTGCGGTTGGAATAATAATAATAATAATAATAATAATAATAATAATAATAATAATAATTATTATTATTATTATTATTATTATTATTATTATTATTATTATTATTATTATTATTATTATTCTAAAAGTTGGATATATATTTAATTAAGTTTAGTGCAGTTATATACATAATTTCAATTTTCTTTTTTTTTTTACATCATTATGCTTTAGTTTTATATTCCTTACCTTATATCCCTTCAACTATTTTTTAGAATGGCCTTAAATATTAACGATAATTATTGTAGTTATGATATTTTAGCTTATGATGTAATTCTGAATGCTGAAGTTATGTTATAAACTATGATATTAAATTTTTTTAACATTTTAAAGACAAAAAATAGAATAGAGTTTTTACTATTAAAACTTATAAAAACATAAACTGACAAATATTAAAAAAACCAAGCAAAATGATAAGCAAATACATATTTTCAAATGCAATTTAAAATTACTTAACAAATAAATTTCATTATAATTAAAATATATTGAGAATTGAATATGAGAAATTATAAAATTGTAATCAATCAAAATAATTTAATTATATCTTACTCATACATTTGAAAAAATATGTAATCATCCAGAGTTTTTAATCTATAACTTAATTTTAATTTATTGTAAAAAAATTCCAACAGCAATATTAATTAATTCTAGTTTGTTGGTTGTCATTTTAAACTTATCAGAATGTAATTTCATTTAAAATCACAATTTTTAAATATCATTTACAGAATTATATTCTCTCTCTCTCTTTCAACATTACATAATATTGCTTAAAATTTTATCAAGTTACAGAATATATATAATAATTTGACGTCTGTATTTCTTCAAATCAATATACATAATCTTATAACTGAATATTTAGAAATACAGTACAGTAATTAGATATATGCAAAGTATAACTTTAAAATTTTTTATCCACTTAGGAGCGCTTTGTGAAGTAATTCTTTAAAAGGCTAACCTTTCCACAATTCCGTGATCTTAACGTTTGCTGCCTGTCTGTTAATTAAGTTTTGTTTGTATTTGTATATTAGTATATATAAGATATAAATTTCCTGTACGTTTTAATTATTTGTCCTCTATTTATTTTATCTTAAATGTTTGGCTTTAATCTACACGACTATTATCTAAAAGAATGAATAAATATTTAAGTAATGAATTTCTTCAAAGGTCATGGGATATTTAATTCCAGATTTGACAGAATGTTTTGATACAATAGTTTTTTTAGCTTTTGAGTCTCTGTACAAACCGTGCAGGGTATTATAAGTGTGAGAATATACATAAATATCTGTGACTATATATATGTTTGATGTTTTTGACATAACTAAAGTGCAATATTTAGAGACATTGTTTATGCTTACTTTTGTATTTGATTTTGACTAGATTCCTTTCTGCAATGCATATTTAAATTATGGAATCAGCATACATAAAAAGTAAGCATTCCCTAAACCAAAATTTGATTTTTGATTCTTCACTACAGTACAATTAACACAGCTTTATCTCAACATGGCACTGAAAAGTAGTGACAATTGGGATCCTTTTTCGATCCAAAAACCCAGAGTCCATCCATTTGAGCCCCATGGTTTAATTTATTAACTGGGATTTTTATTTTATCAACACTCATAGATGAATGATCACTGCTTATCAGTCTTACTCTATTATATTTTTATTAGCTGACAACCCTTGCTTCATTATTTAAATAGGTTTTTGTTTTCTCCCTATCAACTGCCCCCTCATCTAAACAGATACAGCTTGAGAGCAGACTTCCTTACAAAATGAAGTTGGTCAACCACAGTTGGCAAAGATTTGCTGATCATCTTCACTACTGTTCTGGTTGTCAAATTCATTATGAAGAAAAAAGTCAGTTCCAGTATTTTTCATGAGAACAATCCTAAGTTTTTATTATCTTCATCTTTTTATTATCTGCACCCTTTTGTTTGTAATGTGGGAAAATGAAGCACACAACAATACTCATTTTGATAAGATAAAAATCTAATTTATTAATTGTAATATGAATATTCCTTATTTTAAACATTTAAGATAACATGCAATTTAGCATTAATTTTAAAATAAATATGCTCCAGTAGTTGTTTCTATGTTTATTCAACATTTATGTTATTTCAAGATATTTCAAAATATATTTGTTCCATTTTTTATATTTTGCACATTTTAGTCAAGTGATTTAATCATGCATAGTTGTATAAAATTTGCACTTTAATTTTTTTTAATTATTGATAGATATTTAATATTTTGAAATAATAAAATCTGTAATTATTTTTTTGAACATGTTTCCATGTTCATTTGATGAAACTAAAAATCACTTTGATTTAAATAGATATAGATTTGTATCAATTTCAAGAGCCTGTAAGAACATCATGTGATCAAGTGTAGATCCAGTAACACTATTTTTTTCTTATCTCCATTTATTTTCTGATTACATAGAACAAAACAAACATCAGACTTTCTTTCTGGTAAGAAAAAATCATATTAATTGTAAAATTAATATGCTTTATTTCATATGCTTATGGTATATATTGTAATATAATTTGTATTTAATAAGCTTTTAGTTTTTTGAAATTATAAGCATGGAAGGGCATATATTGTAATATAATGATCAATTGTCCATTATTTCTAGATGTGCTTATGGGCATACATTATAAAAAAATTTGTATTAAGTTTGTGAAATTATAAGCTTGGTATGATCAATTTTATGTTATTTATACATGTGTTTATGGGCATATATTGTAACATAATAATCGACTTTACATTAATTTTATATGTGCTTATGGACATATATTGTAATAAAATTTGTATTTAATAAGATTTTAGTTTGATCAGCATAGTTGTATGAAATTTGTGCTTTAATTTTTGAGTTATTGATGTAAGTTGTGACTTTGTATGTTTTAATCATGTGATTTGATCAAGCATAACTGTATGAACTTCACGATTTATTTTTTTAATTATTGATGTAAATTGTGATTTTGTAATGTCTGGTCATATCATGATCATGTGTGGATTATTCGATGTCATTTATCACTTGGATGTGTCAGCGGTGTTTTGGGGTCATTCTTAGAATACAAAATGACCATGAGCACATACTAAATCATTACCCAATATAATTATTACAATACAACTAAAAATGCTGCTTTTCAATAATATATATTTTTTAAAATCACTCATCATGTTTTATAATAGATGTAAAATAATAAAATAATTCTTTGACTTTTTCAAAATTGTCTAAAAAAATCTTTCACAATTCTTTAAATTTAAAATAACTTGAAATGTCTATGCATATAAATTTTAAAGCAGTAAAGAAAATAATAACATTTCAAGATTTATATAATGTAGTATGCTTGTAATAAGAATATGATGTAATAGAAGTTTGGTATTAGATCTAATCTTTGTCTAAGTTTGTATACTACTTCTATAAATTTTGTTTTATTGAATAACATTCTAATAAAAAACATCTATTTTTGATATTAAAAAGATTTGTTTAATATATTCTCCCCTTTGCATTTCCAATCTCATTTATTTTCATCATAATCTTTCCATTTTAATCTTTTTAAAGCTTCCAAATATTTTTTTTGTTTTAAGTGTCAAAATTTCAAATCAATTTAAAATCACAATCCTTCCAAGTAATAATCATTTTTTCTAGCAACTCTAATTTTCCTTTTTCTCAATGTTCAGCATTGTTATTTAAAGTTTCACCTTTCTTCAATAAACTTCATCATTTGCACAATTTTCTAAATACTAAGATATTTGTTTACCTTATTATTATCATCATTCAACTTTATAACTTCTCTATGTTATACATCTATTTTATATTTGTATTTATTGTTACTAACTATTTTCCTAAATCCAATTTTGTAGATTCAAACATTTTTAGCATAATTAATTTACTGATTGTTTTCTTCTAAGCTAAGTCTTTTCTTTTATAAATAAAAGTTACTTAACCTTGCATATATATATTAGAAAATACAGTACTTAAAAGTTTATAAAATATATCTATAACCATCAATTAGAAGCACTTTCAACTATCTTTGTAGTTTTTGTCAAGTAACACTTTTAAAATGTCAGTTTTCCCATAATTCCATGATGTCAACTTTCCCATAATTCTGTGATCTTAACATTTGCTGCTTGCCTATTAATTAAATCTTGCTTATATTTATATATTAACATTGTTTTTTTAATTTTTCTTTTATTATTATTTCTTTCAGTTTCCAATATTTTTACATTGTTATAATTAAAATCAAAACCATACATGGTTTATTATATATATATATAATTATGTTTGTGTTTATTATACTGTTAAAATTTTTAATTCTAAATATTAATAATAATGTTAATTCTTCTGATAAAAATTTTGGATATCAATACCATATATTTTGAATCAACAGGCAAGTTTCATTAAAAAAAATTATAAAGGAATATGTGATATTGCATTTTATGTACCACCTACATTAAATAAATTAATAAACAATTCAAAAAATAAAACTTTATTGACAAATAAAAATTGTATCATTTACAAATGGTTGTGTAGGTGTGGCAGTGTATATATAGGTGTATCAAGGTGCACATTGTCAAAAAAAAACAAAAGAGCACTTATTATTATTAAAAAGGGTTAAAAATACAAAACAAAAGTATAAAAATAATGATAATTTATCAGCTTCTGTCTTTTATGACCATAATAAATCATGTATATATGATTTTGATTTTAACTATAGCAACATAAAAAGATTGGAAACTGAAAGAAATAATAATAAAGAAAAATTAAAGAACTGATGTTAATATATAAATACAAGCAAGATTTAATTAATAGACAAGCAGCAAATGTTAATATCATGGAATTATGGGAAATTTGACCTTTTAAAAGTGTTACTTGAGACAAAAACTACAAAGATAGTTGAAAGTGCTTCTAAGTGACAGTTATAGATATATTTTTATAAACTTTTAAATACTATATTTTCTAATATTTATTTATAAATTTATGTATATTATTTTGAAGAAATACAGTCATCTATTTGTAATATTATTAATAAATATATATAATATTTAAATACATGTATGTTGTCTACACTAAACTTAATGTAATTAGAAAAACAGCATACATGTATTTAAATATCACATATTCAGCCAGTTTTCTGCCCATTTCTCTTCTGTATATTTAAATGAACATATTATGGTCCTATGTGTGAGAGGCCAGAATGGCTTAAAGTCAAAATGGGTATGATAATAATATTAACATCAGCAAGAGATTTGAGCATTTCATCTTCAGATTTTCAATGGTAAGGATGGTTAAAGTTTTGGAAGATGGAGAAGTTTGAACCTTATTCATTAAATTTTGAAGATTTTTTTTATCTTAAAATAGACTGAACACTAATTGTATATATGAATGGGAGATGGTGATCTAGATCAACTGATGATTGGTGATTCAGTGCAAAATACATATACTCGATAATTTATCTTTTCCACAAGTATGTGGTCATGTATATTGGTAGTATAAAATGTAGTATATTGTTGTAGTGAGCTTGAATGTCTGAATTCAAGTTCCTTTGTAATAGGACAGCAGTTTCCACAAGAAAGAGGGACTACATCTTGCTATATTCAAACCTGGGGTCCTTGGGTAGGATCTAGTGATAACACACCAAAATGCTTAGTCCATGATCACTTCTACTTCAGTATGCTAGCTCAATGTTTACTGGTTAAATTTGAAGGCAATTTGGACTAGAACTTTCACATCTCACCTTCCCTTTCATTCTCCATTATGCCACAATATTCAAACTCAGGGAGAATTTGTAATTGGCTGTCTTCAGGGATGGACTTACTTAATTCACTAACTACTGCACCTCTATATAAGTGATTAACCAATTGACATATACTCCCAAAATATTCCCATTATCAATATATACATAAGAAGTGGTGTGTGGATATGAATAACTAATATCAATATATTAGCACAATTATTTATTGGTGTGTGGAGGTTAATGATTAATCTATTTACTTAATGGTGTTAATACATGATGATGATAACTAAGTAAAGACCAAATTGATTGCAATAACTCAATAACATTTATTAAACAAAAAACACAACACAACAGTAATAATAAGTATAATGATGAGAGACAAGGATGACTTTCTATCACTTTAAGATCTTAACAACCAATGTCCCAATCCCAAATCATATGATAGAAATTCATATCCTGGCAATCTTTATTTACAAAGAAATGATTCAGAATAATATATTTACAAAATGAAAATAAAAGGTTTCAAGTAATATATATAACAAAAACTAAATTTTAAAAATGGTGAATCTATTTTGCTAATTATTCTTTTTACAGTCATATCTTATATGATTCATGAGTATTATTATTATTCCCTTCTTGAATTAGAGACCTCCTTATATATATATATATGAGATTATGAGAGTTAATAAGAAAAAGCTATCCATTCAAGAGAGTTAATCACACATACAAAAAAAAATTATATAACAAATTTTTAGTATATCAACCAATTAATACCAAAAATTCTGTTTAGTCACTGTGGTGCCATTAATGTTGAATATTGGCAAACTCTTACCTCATCTTATATCCAGATGAGTTGTATCAATTATTTAATATCAAAAATATTTGCTCAACTTAACTATTCCCTCTGCTCTATATACTTAAAGTAAACACTTCCATTTCTGAAGCATATATTGCCAAAGTTGAAAATGACAAATGAACAGAAATAAAAAAAAATTAAATGACACATACAAAAATTATATAAATCATAGGATAAAAATCTTCATGAGGCAAGTGCTGCCTATTGTAATAAAAGTCCCTTCATCCTCATAACAAATCTCCTAGGGTGTGTGCACTTTTCCAAGGGCTTAACTGGCATGCAGTCACTCCAATCTGGTAAATAATTAGTATTGTCCAGTTGTTTCCTTGGGACCCAGGAAAAAAATTCCATTGGAGATCAATATTCACTATCATTTAATAAGATAGACATCTTGCACAATCAATAATGTTTCTATGGCATGGAAGTTGGTGTTGGTCACTTACAGCATGTTTCCTTTACCCCAACCTCATTGTAGTATTTTTCTTAATAGCTAAAATTATTTATAGTGATTTCTATGCATAGAGAGGTAGTATAAGAACAATAACAAAATTATCATTAAGCTGTTATGCCTTCTTTTCTTAATAACTTATTTCACTTAAAAGTTTTTGTTTTTTTTTACAATCTATTTAAATAATTTGGGTTACTTTCATCACATATGTATTCAGGTTTCTGATTACATTAGCAGCTGAAATAAATTCATTTTCTGGCAATGAAGATTTCTCCTAAAATCAAACATCAATATCCATCTTTTTTAAACAACAATTATTGAGATGTTTACTTTCTTGTGCAGACCTTGTAGTTGTTTAATATACAGTGAGAATCACATGACGGCATTTATTTCCCATGCTCTATGTGATTGTTCATTGTTGTATATTTATAAATATTCAATAAAATGTTTTTTTTTATTTTCCATTTTCAAGTCTGGTCACCTGGCTACAAGCTTGATCTCTGGTCATTATTCTTTAACTTTATCTTTGTCTAAGTCAATATTATTTGACAGTTACTAAGATTCACGGTTAGTCATATCATTATGAATGTGTATGTATTTATTTTTATTAGTGTAAAAATATAAAAATTCATCTCTTTTTTTTTAAAAAAAAATACTAATTTGTTTAGCATGATGTTTGTGTGTATATACATATAATCTTTTAATAAAGGATAAGTTACTTGATAACTACTCGGCTTGATTTAATATGTTGGAGATTAGGGCAGGTGTTTTTGTTAGTTGTTTATTGGTTGTAAGTCAATCTTTATAGATATAATAAACATCTCCATACTTCAAACATTCTTTTTAAATACATATAAATAAAGTTACAATAAAAGACAAATAACCCCAAGATGCATTTCGTGCTGAACCAGCATTCATCAGTTGGCCCATGTCATAGTCTCTCATATACATCTTTATTATATGCAAAGTATTTATCTAGAGTACATTGTTACATTTTCATTTACCATTGTCAAACTTCCCCCAGAGAGAGATAGAGAGAGAGAGAGAGAGAGAGAGAGAAATCATGAGCGAAAGAAGGTGAGAGAAAGAAAAAAGAGAGAGATTGAAGGAAGGAGAGAGAGAAAAAGAAGAGGAAAAGAAAGAACTCTCGATAAAGTGTGTGTATGTATATTGTAACTAGGACAAAAAACATGAAGTCTAGAAAATATTTAAAAATAAAGAATTGTAAATAAGGTCAAAGCAAATGCTCTTTTATTATTTAAGAGACTAATGAAATATGACTAATAAATTATTAAACTTTGCATTGACTATGGATATATATCCTTGTCAATATATGATGTGTGTGCATGCAATAATAAAAAATAAATACAATTACACACATCAATATTAGATTATTTTATATAAAATTAATAATGTTGTTAGGTTGTGTTTAGAATAAATAATAATTAAAAAACTAATAAATTTAGTTCAGATTATTTGTAATTATTATTACAATTTGTAAAATATTATTCTTTATATTTTAATTTATGTAAATGAGTGAATTTAAAAGAATAATAGACGGAATTCAGGAAAGTCAATAAAAAGTTTTTTGAAATAATTATCTGATTAGTAAAAGCGCTTGATTTTTGTATAAAATAACTATGCAAATAAGCATTGAACTCAGTGATACACGTATTCAAATCTCATGATTTAATAATATAACTATGGAATAATCATATATTTTCACAGCTCTGAAATATAAATCATGAATTTCTAAGATTGACTGAGTAGTTTATCCTTTATTTGCTTTTAACTTTTTCTAAAAAAATGGATATAAAGCATAGTCATGGAATAAGAAAATTGTATTATACAAATCTCTCTTCAAAATTAATGGATATAATTTATCAATCAACTAGGAAGCAAACATATATAAAAATTAGTGTTAAAAAGCAATATCAGATTTTCAGGACTAATAGTTAATAATAATAATTTGACTCAATTACCACATTGCCAGATTTGACATGTATTATTCAGTGGACAACTTAAAGAAACAAGCCAAAACAAGTGATAGTTCATATTCAATATTGAATCATTCATGTTAAATAAATAAAAATGTTAATATTAATTGATGCTTACTTCATTAAATAAATTCATGTTAAATAAATAAAAATGTTAATATTAATTGATGTTTACTTCATTAAATAAATCATTTTTTCCAAAGTGTTCTATATAAAAACACAATGATAATCTGGACCAACTGATGATTGCTGGTTTAGCATGAAATACGTATATTGGTGATTATTTATCTTTTCAACATGTGTGTTCAAGTGTATCAGTGTTATGAGATGGTGTGGAGAGTGGTGGGTCATGTGAAAGTCTGTGCTCATACCCTGTCTATTACATATATAGACACAGGTATATATAAGCCTGTGTATTTCAGCTATTACATATTAGAGATGTCTGCCTATCCCTTGCATATGTATTTAATGGATTATGTCCTGTACATGTGGGGTCAGATTGACCTTAGGTCAACATGGGTGTGACAATAATCTCGGCCTCAGGGTGCCCTTTGAGTGTTCCATCATCAGATTTTCAATTGGATGGACGGTTGAAGAGTTGCAGTGTGGAGTGGATTGAAGCCTGTCCATTAAAGTAGGAGGATTTGCTATCTTAATATATATCTGAGCACTTGTAGCATATATGTGTAGAGATGGTAATCTGGACCAACTGATGATTGCTGGTTTAGCATGAAATACGTATATTGGTGATTATTTATCTTTTCAACATGTGTGTTCAAGTGTATCAGTGTTATGAGATGGTGTGGAGAGTGGTGGGTCATGTGAAAGTCTGTGCTCATACCCTGTCTATTACATATATAGACACAGGTATATATAAGCCTGTGTATTTCAGCTATTACATATTAGAGATGTCTGCCTATCCCTTGCATATGTATTTAATGGATTATGTCCTGTACATGTGGGGTCAGATTGACCTTAGGTCAACATGGGTGTGACAATAATCTCAGCCTCAGGGTGCCCTTTGAGCGTTCCATCATCAGATTTTCAATTGGATGGACGGTTGAAGAGTTGCAGTGTGGAGTGGATTGAAGCCTGTCCATTAAAGTAGGAGGATTTGCTATCTTAATATATATCTGAGCACTTGTAGCATATATGTGTAGAGATGGTAATCTGGACCAACTGATGATTGCTGGTTTAGCATGAAATACGTATATTGGTGATTATTTATCTTTTCAACATGTGTGTTCAAGTGTATCAGTGTTATGAGATGGTGTGGAGAGTGGTGGGTCATGTGAAAGTCTGTGCTCATACCCTGTCTATTAACATTTATTAATTTTTAAAATGTGTATTAATTAATGATTTATATACTCATATGTAAACCTATTATAAATTTGAGATACACATTATTTTAATTAAATCTTCATTCTTATTCATATCATAGACATATAAAATATTTAATAAAAGACTATGATTATAGATATTATTATTTGCTATACATTAAATATTTTTCACTCAAAGCAGAGTATATATATATTGTGAATATTCAGATTAATGATCAAGGTATTTAAGGAAAAAATGAAGAAGTTTGTTGATCTTGTTTGAATTTTCTTGTGCTTGATAGATAGATAATGGAAGATCTTGGAAATATACATTTAAATTGATCATCATGGCAACCTAAAGCTTTTAAATAGAATTGTTTACTGTTGATTCTAGCTTTAAAATAATAAATTTGCTATAATCAAACTTAAGAAAAACATATAGGAAAATAAATAAATTTTGAAAACAATTCAGTACAATATAAGTTTACTTAAATAGGATTGATATTATTTTACATATTTTATTTTCCTGTCAATGCAGTCACCATAGCAACATTATTATATATAGTTCAATGTTTTTATGTTGTGTATATTTGTTTATAAATTAATTTTAAAAAATATTATTATTAAATATATATATATATGTGTGTAAATTATTTGTGTTTATAAAGTGAATAAAGGTTGTAATGTCAATTTTGTATTTTGGTTTACAAATAATAGGAAAAATCTAATCAAATTTTGATTTCATTTCCATGTATCTTTTCTCCAAACTTACATTACAAACTGCGCAAAAACTGCTGTAAAAAAATTGTTTGGCTTGAGTTTTATTTGAGTAGTATTCAGTGGTTGTTATGATACCAGAATGTCAAAAAGAGAACACATAAATAGCAGCCAACAGACTATAAAAGTAGCTATCGTCTTTTTGTGATTGCCATGGATGGACATATTTTCTAGGTTCTTACAAATAAAAGTTTTTCAATATTTTTTTTTAACTGTTAAACCATAAAACATGAAAAAATAAGCTTAAATTATCTGCCTGTTCAATCACTTGAAGGGCAGTTGCGAAGAATTTCCAAGGGAAAGGCAACAAAATGTAAAAAAAAAAGGAAACCTATGAAAAAAAAATGCTTTATATAAAATCGGCTATTTTAGTTTTAAAAACAAAGATATTTCTGGTTTAAAGTTTGGCTTATAACTACCGCTGGATTTGGATAAATATCGTGTCACAAGCTAAGAAACACACAGGATCAACTGGACTAATTCACATCATAAAAAGGCTAATTAAATTGCACTCTCCTCTTTGGAAAGAAAAAGAACTGTTAGTGAAACATTATAAAGTTCAAATTATTATTTCTGAGAAAAGTCAATGGACAAATAAATAGTGAAAACGGACACTCTTATATATGGTATGATTTTTTATATATATATAAAAATGTGCGCGTATTAATTTTTTTTACATGTATTTAAAAAGGATGTGTATTTTATTTAAATTATCTTTAAGAGTAATATAATTTATTAAATGAAAATGATCAGAGAGATTCAAATATATCATATGATTTCATATTCATTTATCGGTTATTATTTTGATAAACAAATAAACTTCAATCTCATCCTATTTCATATCTTTGGTATCTGTTATATATAAATTTTTTAGTAAGATATCAAAAAGTCTCTGCATTCATTCATTCATTTTTTTTATGTCGTTAATGTTTTTGCAGCACATTTTAGAGATACACATAGTAATTTTATCATTTTTATTTTTTCAATCAATCTGAAATATAAATTAATTTCCTATGTATTTTGTTATTAATCTTGCCAATTTTCTTTCATATAATCAAATAAATTGAGTGATTCAAATGACAAGTCTCCCTTAATTTTTTTTTATTATTTGGATTGCATAAGATGATGTAGCTATTTAAACGACAAGGTTCAAACTCAGCTTCGTAAGTGAGCTAGAATATAAGATATGGTGTGTTTTGCATATTAGCATTTTATTTTATTCCCATATGAATTTTATATTTATATTTGCATTCGAATATTATATATATTATCATTTATCTTAGTTAATATTACAAAGTCAATCATTTCTATGTTTGTCTAATTCCGTCATAAAAATCTAAATACATCGTGCTTTATCATTGGTTCAGAATAACTAGTCTTACATTTTTTTTTTTACTTCTCTAAAATAAAGAGTACAAATTTCATTGACCGTTTTAATTGAATATTGTTTTGATTTGTTTAAATATCAATTATAATCATATATTTTAATTATTGCCAACCAATTTTATATTCATTTATTTGAAGGTTTAAATAGATGATATTTATTATTATAGGTCGATGGACATCCAATGAAAGCTTAACATATCTTTTATATAATATGATTGGACATTATAAAGATAGAAAATAGCTAATAAGTTTTCGTGGAGTATCCTATTTTAACATATAAACGAAACAATAATTAAGTATCACTTTATTGGAAGATATGAATAAATTATTTATATATTACTTTATAGCTTCTTATTAAACTAGACGCAGATTAATTTGTTTAACTTTTAAAGGAGTGCATGGGTTTTCAAAGTGTTTATGAAATGATATAAAAACTAGTTGATGTCAATAGAAAATTATTAATTAAAGATTGGAGTAGAAAGAATTGTGTATCGCTTATTTATACGAGTGTTTATACTTTCAATTTAGCGTTTATTAAACTAGATATATATTTGAGTCAAGTATTATTTTATTTTGATATTTAAATAGTGTCTATATGTAAAAATGTTTTGTAAAATACAATTATAGGTATTTAGAAGCTTATCCGTTAAGATAAAATGCAGCATCATTAAATAATGAAGTAGATTTAAATTACTACAATAATAATAGGTTAATAAAATATATATTGGAATCTGATTTAGTTATTAATTGGATTTGATTTTAACTAGATTGCTAATCAAGTAGTTAGCCTAATCATATATTATTGTTTAGGGTGATGATATGCTAGTTGGTTGCTCAGTGCAGTGTACTTTGTAATGTGATGGATTTGTTGATGTCTGGAGCAGATAATCTCATTATTCTTTCGTTTCACATATAGCTTAAACAAATTAGACTTTAAGAGAGATTATTTGTGCTTTGTGATGGTTTATTATATAATGGCGACCGATTGAGCTAGACTAGATTAATTTAAATTAGATTTTAGATTTTTTTATCAGATCAGATTGATCATCCTAACCATCACCTGCATTCATCAATTCAATCAGTTACAAAATGGCACTGTTTGGGGCCTTCTTTCTTAAATTTAAATGGAACACAGCAATCATCAATTCCATCAGTTACATTATATATATATATATATATATATATATATTATCCTTATCACACATTATATATATATATATATATATATATATATATTATCCTTATCACACATGAAAGAGTTAAATATTATTAATACAGTACTTGAAATATATTTCTACTCCATTTCCTGATTCTAATATCCAAATCAAAAAATTATTTAAATTGTAAATGGTAAATAAACATGGTTGATTATTACAATTATTATTGTACAATGATAAGCTATAATAAAGGAGTTTGAAATAATATTGTCTTATAATCTTACATAAGATTATATTTTAACAGAAGTTAAATATACATTTTAAGATTTGATTTTTTTTCTACAGTTCAGCCTTTTGTCATACCTGCACTCCAACATGTAATATATAAGAGGTTTGAACTCAGACTTTTACATGACATGCCATCTCATACTGCTGGCACCCTTGAACATACACATGTCAAAAAAGTAAATAATCACCAATATACATATTTTGTGCTAAACTAGCACTTGTCAGTTGGTCCAGATTATTATCTGCATACCTCAAAAAATACGTATGAAAAAATGTGAAATTAAATACTGTACTTAATAAAAAAAAGTAAAAAAAGTTTGTCATGTACCAATTTTTTTCAAATATTTGAAATTTTTTATTAGTCATACTTTATTTGCTTATTTTTTAAGTGCAAATTTTAAAGCAAGTTTTCTTTGTTGCTTCGCTTTTATGTGAATTCTGAAAATTACAGCACCGATCCCCCATTTTTCAAGGTAAATTAAATCTATTTTTGTGCAATTTTTTTTAATGCAGGTTTTCTGTGGGACCTATATACCATATAAAATGAGACCCAGGTGAATACTAATGTTAGTCCAGTATAAGTGAAGCCTACATAACTATTTATAAAATTGGAATGTGTAACAATGATGAAATCTTATCCCCAAAATATTTTTTATTTATTTGGTATATTTTGTACAATGTTGTATTGAAAATAATAATCCATGATATGTAACTAATATTCCCATTATAAATGTGTTAAAGATCACTGTCTTTGTATTTTCATAAAGCTTTATCAATGAGAAAAATTTACATTTTTTTTACAATTTTATTGTTATTTTGTTTAAAAATGTATTCATATTTTTTTTCTGACACACAAAATAGGATTTCTAAAAGAAACTGAAGTAGTTGTCTAATTTTCATGTGGAAACTTCCTATTTGTGGCCAGTTACTATGCAGCTGATTTTAATAGTTGTTTAGAGAATCCATATATTTTTAAAATTTATTAAAATATCTAAGAGAATTTGAATATTATACATGTATTTAAAAATTATTACTAAAACATTATTTGTAAGTACTGTTGTCATTATTTCAACAATTAAATGAGAAAGAATTTCTTTATATAATCTATGCATATTTCAAATAGCAGCACAACTAGTGGTGATAATTTATTTCTTTTTATGGAGTAAAGAAATCCGAAATTATCAAATGATTTATAATTGAAAATTTTATAATTTTTAATATAATTTTATATTGCTTGTGCCAACTGTCTTTGTCCTGATAACAATTATTTCAGAGTTTCAAATGGATATGATCATTTAATAAAATCAAACGATGACCTTAAATAACTTTACCTGCAAAATATTCTGTTAGATTTTAATTATTTTATATAAATAATGACTTCTTAAATTTTTAGAACTGCATTTACTGCTCTTTTTTATAGCATGGTATAGGGGGGACAGCTTCATATTTATTAACTGATATAGTTTTTTGGATAAAATCTCACTTAAGATTTTATATAATAGTAATACTAGCGATTAAGCCAATGCACATGCATTTTAAAGAGATTATATAAATAAATACTCAATTTTTCCAGACACGAGATATAGTATTGGCTTAAACGCTAGTATTACTATTACATAAATAAACATAGCGCTATATAAAATAATATCTCATTAAGATTTTATAGTAAATAGCTTCAATAAAAATATATCTCTGTTCTTTGATGGTTAGATCCAGTTAAGCTCTTTGTTTTATAACTCTGAATAATATTTTTTTATTAATATGTGGCAATATTTTTTAATAATAAATCTGATTAAAAGAATTCTGTATAGTTGGAATCAAGTATAATAAAATTGTTTATAAATAGATAGTGAAATTGTATCATTTGCAAAAGTTATTTTAATTTAAATTTATAATCTCTTGCTGTATTTATTTTTTAGTTATATATTCTTTATGTTGCCCTGTAGTAATGCTTTGTTATATTTTTAGGCAATCTCCAACATCATCAAATATTATTTTTAACATTTTAAAAATGTATTCATTAACATACCTTTTATATGAAGTATATAAACAGTGTCAGGGATTAGCTTTCTAATTATTCTTGTTTTTATTTAATTTAATTTATCATATTCTATCTGTAAATTATTAATCAAATTGTATTGGATTATATGTTGTTAATAATTTCCCCATTTAATTCTTTAGTATAAAATTTTTTAAACTCTTTTTGCACAATCATTTAACTCTTTTTATTTTGGATAGTAAATGCCTGCTTCTTATACAGTAGTTTATTATAACTAAAATATTAGATATTTGATCTGTTATAAGTGTAAATCATCTGATACATTTTTTTATATGTAATATTTATAAATACTGTTATATTCTCAATAGCCTTCAATCACTAATTATATATTTAAAAAATCAAAATATCCTAATCAATGAAATATTTGTTTTGGTTTTAGGTAGCTTATGTCCTGAAATAAGAATAAATCAATGAGAATTAAAGATCTACTATTAATATATATATATATATATATATTAATAGTATATATATATATATATATATATTGCAATGGAAAAATACAGCTCATTCATTTTATACCTTATTTCTTTTAATATATATATATATATATATATATATATCATTAAGATTATCACCAGTATTATTATCCTTAATTAATTGAAGCAATTAATTTTGACCATTATAGAGAATGTCAACAATGTTTTTTTTTTGCATGGAATAAACCACAATTAAATAATGCAATATTAAAAAAAACCAAAATAAACATTTTAAAATATGAAGATTTTTGCATAAAAACACAAACTTTATTATAAGTAAATTAAATGATATAAAATTGACTAGGAATCAAAATTGTTTTACAATGGATATTGAAAAAATGTATTCAAGTATTCTAAAAATTAAAAGTATGCAAATAATAACAAAAAAATAAATTAATGCATAGATGATATAAATATAATAAATAATATAAAGCAAGGTTTTAACATTATAGTTTATATTTAAAAACAATAATGAAATTTTGGTATAAACATAAAGGATAGATTATGGGTTGTGCAATAAGGGGTTGGTGTCATTAATATTTATAAATAAATTAGAAAGTATTATAATTAAAAAAGAATAATCCATACACTTAAGATTTGCCCATACCTAAATGTTTTGGTTGAAAGAATGGATGGATTCATTCCATTCTTTCTAAAATACTATTTCTTGTGTCTGGTAAAAAGGGAGAGTATTCATTTATAATTTATCTTTAAAGTGCATGTGCATTGGCTTAATCACTAATATCACTAATACAGTATTAAAACATAGTGCTATATAAAATAATATCTTATTATATATGTTTAATTTTAACTAAAAAATGGCAGGTCATAAATTGTAAAGAATGCACAGGCATCATTCATTCAAACATAACAAATGTAATTTAAAGTGATTGCTTAACATCTTCACACTCTCATTTCCATACACTTAAGATTTGCCCATACATAAATGTTTGGGTTGAAAGAATGGGTGGATTCATTTTATTCTTTCTAAAATACTATATCTTGTGTCTGGAAAAAAGTGAGAGTATTTATTTATAATTTATCTTTAAAGCACATGTGCATTGGCTTAATCATAAATATGACTATTACAGTATTAAAATATAGTGTTATATAAAGTAATATCTCATTATAAATAATCAGTTAAGAAATAATACATTACTCTAGATATGTAAATGATATTTTAATAATTGGTAATAAAAGAGATATGAACAATATTTATAATGATTTTAATTATATATATATATATATATATATATATATATATATATATATATATATATATATATATATATATATATTGAGCTGGATTGATTTCCGATTCAATGGTTTTATTACTAAAATTAAAAAGGGAAAACAACTTCATTTTCATTAAATGTCTAATGCTCAATTTTTTTATTATTTAAAACACATACACATTTATATTTTAAAATAGATTATTTAATGTTTATAAAATTGATTGTAAAATAGTTTACTTGCTAATTATATTATTCCTGTTGCTTTTATTGTAATTATTTTTAAAGTTAATTCTAAAAAGCGGAGATTTAGTTTGAATTTGTCGTTTTTGTTTCAATTATCCCTGATTGGAAGTCTTAAATTAGATTTAACAGGAAATTAATATTTGCCCTGCCTGGAATATAGAATGGACACTAATGAAAGTTTTGCATGGGAAATGTAGCGAGGCAATGATAGCCCGCCAATTTTTGGAGAGAGAAGATATTCATTATTGGATACACACTTGGATTATGGCCTGCAAAGAAATACCATTGTGAGTAGCTGTTCGGACATTTAATTCCTACTAAAAACTTAAATAATTATTGACAAACTTCATTGCTGTGCAAGATGTCAAAATCCACCGCTGTGAGTTTTGCCATCATTAGAATGTCTGGCTAATTTAAACAAAGGATGGACCCATGCCTACCAGCTCTCCTTCAGTCATGCCATGAACCTCTAAAATAAACACTGCCTCTACCTTGCCACTGTCAAAGGACCTGAAAGATGAACTATTATCACAAGTGTGCACTTGAACTCTGCCTTACCGTAAGCTAAACTTTTTCCTATTCTAGCCAGGGTAAATAAATTGCATTTAATTAAATCTCCGCTCAATCTAATGATAAATATGTTTTAAAATGGTATTGATTGTTTTTTTATTATTTATTATCTGTATGTACTCTTTTCTAGTATTTAAAGTGTGTCTTGGAATCTTAGTTTTAAGATTCCAAGTTTGTTTGCAATTTTCGTTTATCAGAGGGTGCATTAGGAGATTGTATTTTATATGTTTAATATATACCTGATTATTTCGATAACTATTACAAAATGCATTGGCAGTTTTTGTAGTCTTTATTTATTCACCTGCCCTTAGTTGTACAATAAAGAATCTTTAAACATGTTTCATTTGCGCTGTTTGTGCAAACAACAAAATCTCTTAATGGCTATTTGTCAAGTTATTTCTTTGGGTTGTCTGAAAATAGTCTATTTCTTTCTGGATTATGTAAGATCGTAATCAAATATCTGTTGCTGTCTTGTAGGTGAGACCAACCATGTTTACTTTGAATGTAGTATTACAAGCAGCAGTCCTGTGGCATTTTAACAACAGTAATTAGAATATTGCTGCTCGGATGTCTGCGCTGGTTATGTTGATTTCCGGTGGGACAGTAACTGTTTTATTATCCTGATTCAGGAAGCTAGGGTTGTTGTTTGTTTTTGTAATTTTACAACTGGCCAGCAAGAAGATATTATCCTAACCATTTCTTATGTTTTATGTGAGAGAATTTTATTGCCAAAATGTTTAATGCCTTCATGTTTGTCGTACTCTTGTGCACTCTCTGGTAAATATACGTATGTTAACATAAGTCACTTTTATATTCATGGTTAGATGTCTTTACTATATTGTCTAACTTATAAAATTAATAAATTGTTTAAATTTATTTGGCTGACATTTGTCTTTGTGCTTTGATTTCTCAACTGTCTAAATAATATTTAAGATATCTTGTTCCTCCCTGAGTGTAGTTCGGTGCCTTTTGATTCGCATATCCTGTCCACCCTAAAATAAATGTCTAGTTCCTATTTTCAGATTAGTGGCACCCCCGGGATCAGTATATGCGAATCTCAAGGATCTTTCTCCCATTACAATATATATATCTGTAGCCAACTTACAGCTTCTTCTGCTATCTTGAGTAGTAATACAATGTTAATATTTAAATCTCATTAAAATCACACAGCAGTAACATTCCCATGTGAATTGCTGGAACTTTCCATAAATTGTGAATACTATCACAATTACATTGCTTATTCGACACATTATTTGTACTATACATAAAATGTGACTTCTTAATTTTTACAAATCATTTTCCGCATGCAAAATAAAACATTATCAAAGTAGAATTCTCCTCTACACATCACTGCATGTTCTGCAAAAACAGTTTTATATCTAACCACAGAACAACATAATTTATTATATAATAATTCAAGCTAGTGTAATTATAAAGATAGAATTTTGAGATAAAATTAAATATTTAGATATAGAAATTAACATAAGAATTGATAACAAAATTATATTAAAACATTTTATTAAATAAAATAAATTTGGAAAAATAATTTCTGTAGACTAACAACAAGCATGAATATAAAAAAGAAGTTATTCAAATTTTAAACATAGAAACAATAAATATAATACAGATAAAAATGTATCTGATTTACAAAAGAAACAGTTTATTGAATTATATAAACATTATGGATATAACCTTAATATTTTAATTGTAAAAAGTGTGTATTAAATAATAAAGTGTGTATGCAAAATGAAAACAAATAAAAGATGATATAAAATTATAGAAAAGGAATTGTATATAAAATTAATTGTATACTATTGATATACAGAAAAACAATTAAATGAAAGAGCCAAAGGACATAACATTACACTTAATAAGATAGATTATAAATATGTTTTATATATTGACTATTTAATAAAATGGACATAAAATAGATGTTATAAAAATGTTAATCCTTTAAATTACATTAAAGGTCCAAAAAGAAAACAAATATATAAAACAAATTATATTAATCATAATATAGATAATTGTATGAATATTTAAAAAATTTCAATAAATTTAGTTAATAACTGATAATTAAAAAAGAATGAAAAATTCTATAATAAGGTAATATATATATAAAATGGAAAAGTATGTTTTATCTATTCAATAAATGTATTATTTTATATTATGAATTTATTTCACTCTTTAATAAATTATTAACAGTCTGAATTCTGTATCATTTTTATTTTTAATAATAATAATAATAATAATAATAATAATAATAATAATAATAATAATAATAATAATAATAATAATAATAATAATAATAATAATAATAATAATAATAATAATAATAATAATAATTATTATTATTATTATTTCCATTATAATATAATAGATATTGTTCTGTGTGCAATAATGCATTAATGGTTAAAATAAATAATGTTTAACATTAAATGAGATAGAAAATTTTAAATATAAATTTTCATGGTTGCTGTTATATAATGATATTTATAAATTTTTTTATTAATTTATATAAAACATCAATATAATGGACTTTATTTGTTGCCATTTTTGATATCATTAGATTAAATTATGACACTAAAAATTGATGTACTTGGTTATATACAATGATTACAACTATCATTTAGCTTTATAAATGTTTTTGAAATAAACTTAATAACTTAGGCTTATGAAAAATTATTTTTAAACTTCATAAAACTAGCAAGTTGACTATTTTTCTAATATTTTATTGATTTTTTTACTATGTATATGTTACCACTTGTATTTATTTCAGAGTCATTATATTTTCTTTTATAATCATGTAATCTGTCAACATTTTCCTGTTTTCTTACATATTTTTATTTTTTTAATTAAACAAGTCACCCAATTTCAGAATTCTTTATGACAAATGAGTTTTCACCACTTTTTAATATCAGATCTTTTGTTTTAATACTTAATGACATTCTATTCAATAAGAAATAATTTCTGGGTTAACTAGCATTTTTTAAAAATAATTGTTGAAATAATTCTGCTTAAATCAAATTTTTAATTATAGTTTTTAATTTAGACAACCTTATCTCTTGTTATATATCTTAACTTTTGGCATTACTAATTCTAAATAAATTACATAAATTTTTAACATGTGTAATTAGGTATAAAAAACTAGTCAATACATGCATTGATTATATGCAACAGTAATGATTAGATTATATGGTGGTACATTAACATTGAGAATGATATATGATAGGGTGATTCCATATATCCAAAATCTATTACAGAATATTTACAAGAAGTAATTTATGATTAAAACTGGACCTAAGAGAATAATAGTAAATGGAGATTATTTAAGTCATTGATATTTTGCAGAATATGTTGTTCTTTTTGTAAATAATGTTTTAGAGCTCCAGGAAATGTTGCATAAGTTACCAGAGTAAATAGCAAAATAGAATTGAAGATAAATGCTAAAATTCCTAATGTAATGTTCAATGGATTTTCTCAGAAAAAAAAAAATTATGATTGATAATGATGAATTAATACAAGTTAATGAATACAAACATCATTATCAAATTATTAATACAAATGGAAACATAATGGATGAAATTAATCATAGAAATAAACTTGGATAGAATGCTTTTTATTTAAACAGATTAATATTGAAAGTAAATAAGCCTATGTGCTTGAAAAGCAATATTTTTCATAAATGTGTCTTACTAGTTTTACTTATGGATCTGATACTAATACACTTAACAGAAGAGCAACATAAAGACTTCAAAAGTATAGAGTGAGGTATGTTATGCACCAAAGAAAGTGATTGAAAATAAAATATATGGCTGAGATAACAAATCTGTATCATTGTCATCATAAAAGAATTAAGAGATGAACAGTTTTAAACTGGATCACAAGAAATTGTAAAAGACTTAGAAATAGATCACATATCACGTGGTTGAACAAAATAACGTTTTCTGCTGTAATGTAGATAAGAGAGCTAAAAACAGAACTGGATTAAACTTAGAGAGCTCTTCACCCTTTAGTAGATCAATATTGATAGCAATGACAATGAAATGATAATCTAAGCATTTGTATATGATCATCTAATAAAACCGAAAATGTAATATCTACTTAGCAATATAATAAATCAAAACTATAAAATTTGCTTAAAATAATAACAAATTCAAGTATTTCTATTTTGAATAAAAATCAATAAATTAGAAATAGTAGCAAATGTAAGGGTAAATGATGAGCTCAGAGACAGGAAATGTTTCTCTCAATCATGTTATTATTATTTTTTTCAAAGAGAGCATTACATATCTGACCAACCAAAATTATTTATATTCAAAACTGATTTGGATCAAAATCAAACGACATGCTATATTTATGCCAGCTATTTGTGAAAGGAAAAGTAATTTATAAAACATAATTTTATCCAGTACTTATTAATTAAGCAAAAATTAAAGCAAACATAATTTAATTGCTCCCTACAATGTATCTTGAAAAATGTGTGTTTGATTGTTGTTCTTTTGACTTTTTTATTTATATTTGTCATTTGCAAAAATATTTTCTTATTTTTTTAAATATTCTTGGATGGCTGCTTTGCATAGCTCGATATGGCCATGGGTATCGTTGATGGCTCTGTTTACAATGATATTCTCCCCTCTTCTTGAAGGGTCAATCCGTTCATGTAATATTAAAAATATAAATTAAAAATTATGTTAAAAGAGATTTAAACCCAATTAAATAAAAGTTTTTAAAGCTGATAAATTAGTGAAATATATTAAGTATAGAATGTATTACTAATAAATTAATGATAGAATAGTCATTAAATTGGCAATTTCTTATTGTGCATCAAAGATTATATATGAAAATGTGTCTTAAAAAAGCACATGTTAAATTAACCAAGATATTTAAATAATGATTAGCTCGATATTTTATGTTAAGACTGCTTTAGAAACACTCCATCATCTGTTACTTATGCCATGATAAAATTTTAATTACTAAATTATTGATCAATAAATGAGAGTTAAGCTAATTGAAGAAGAAAAAATGAGGATTGCATCAATAGAAATAAAAAGTAAGATTACTTTATACTGTCTTATTTATACTTATAAAGATTGGCAAAGTAAATTAAAATTAAGAAGCTTAGTTGTAAATAAAAAAATGAGAAAACGAACATACAATTATAATATGATGTAATTTTTATTGTTTATTAGGGAAAGATTAGATGCCTCTAAATACCACATCCATGATACACATTTAATTTTTCTTTTGTAACCATAGAAATTATTTATACTGTAAACTATTTTTAAAATTTCTCTCTTCCTCTTCTTTCTAGTTTTTCTGTTTGTCTATCTGCCAAAAATTGTCATACAAAAATATTTTTATTTACTTATCAAGTTAAATAATATCTAGGCATTCAAGTGTCAAGTGTGTAAATTGTTTTTTTTCCACTAAATAAAATGGATATATTTTTCATATTTTATTATTTTTTAATTAGGAAGTAGTTTTTTATTATCATTGATATATAGTAATGCAAAAGATAGTTGACTACCTAAGAAGTCATCCGAACTTATTAATTTTGATTGACCAAACTGAAATTTGCTTTTTTATTTATAACGTTTGATTCCATGATTCTCATTAAAAATGATCCTGCACATAAATACTTCTTTATCATTGCAGAGTTTTTAATATTAAATTTTTAAATACTCAATAATACAAATTCCATTAAACAATTTAAACTCACATCTGCAAAATAAAATAGTCTTAAAAAGTAAACCTCAGTTTTTATTTTAGATTAAAGTAAATTTTAAAAATATTAAATTTGACAAAACATTTTCAAAAACATTTATATAAAATAAAAATCTTAATGGACTTTAGCGTTTGAAAGAGTGAAGCACATTACAAAGTTAACATGAGAATGCTTTTTGGGATTAATCATTTCAGATTCTTGCTTTTTTATATTTTCAAAGATATGTTTTCTTTACAATTTTTACTAATATATTAAAATTATACTTTAAAAAAAATTTTTTTTCTACATACTTAATTTTTTGACTTGAAACGAATTAAGTTAAAAGAGGATAAAAAAAGAAGTAAATTTAAAATTAGAAAAATAAACAGCGAACAAAAAGTAATTTAAAATAGGGAAAAATATATATAAATAAATGTCATGGTAATGTGGTCAGCATGTTTTTCTTTCTTGCTCAAAAACCAAAACTTGTATTTAGTGCAACTTGGAATACTTTTTTTAGATTGTTGAGAGAGTATATAAATTTTTTTTTTTTAAAAAAATAACAACCATCTGAAAAATCATTATTAATTAGCATATTATCAAGTGAATATTGTCATCATCTTTTACTCTGTGAAAAGCTATTTAAGATTGTTTAACTCTATGTATCTGATAAAAAAAAAGATTTTTAAAAATTATCTATCATAATAAATAACTATTTTTCAACTTTTTTTTAAAATGAACATTTATTTATAATAATAAACATTTTTAGTAATAATGTTAATATAAAATCACAATTATTTTTTTCAATATTTATATCACTGAAACCAACTGTTGTTTAAATGAGTTTGAGAATTATGAGATACTGAATTTATTTAAACCATCAATATTACAAAAGATCAAAGATGCAGGCAATAAATCTATAACAGATATTGATAAACTATATGTGTACTAAATTTATTAAAAATATTCAAAACCTTAAAACATTGATAATTTCAAGTTATGAGGTTGAATAGCATAAGACATAAAAGGAAAAAAAAACTGCTGATATATTGATTAGTATGTAACATCAATATCTTACTATAAAATTTTTAATAAATTATAAACTAGTCACAGAAAATTTTTTTTCTACAACCTTATAAGGGCTTTTGGATTATTCTTTTCTTATAAATAACATGAAATTAATAAAATATCACCAATTTTACAGTTGCTACAAATAACATACATTTTTAATATTTTATTCAATCTACATCATATCAATTATTTTCTGCCAAACTGGATTAAATTACACTTTTTTATAGGAAGAATCAATATCAATTTTATTTTATAGTAGCTACAAGATATACACTAGTCAAAATTTTCAATTTATGTCTATTTCTCTTCACTTCCCATTAAATTGGAATGAGTGTAATAACCAAAATATACTTTTAATGTCAACTGTATTTTATGTCGATAATAGTGTGTGAATTTTTTCATTTATTTTCAACATGCAACTAACCAATTAATTCAGTATTCTGCATGTTGAATTGCTCACTATTTAGCTGAATCATCTAATCATTTAAAATAAATAGAATGAAGCTATCAATAACACATTTTACTATTTACATACTGATAATATATAGTTTTTCAGATATAAATTTCTTATTTGATACTCTAAAGTTTGATGCCTTCAAATTGAGAATAAAGTCATTTTATAATTGTTGTTTAAATTATAAATAGATACATTTCTTTATAGTGTGGTTGTCAACTTAATTTGTCAACTTTAATATTTAAAATTTTCACTACTTGATGATTTCAAGTGTAATCATTTTATATCAATAACATTTCATTTACAAAAATTTAATTAACATTAATAATATAAGTACTGTAATACTATAAATATTAAAATTAATTTATCAATGAGTTTATTAAATTAATCACTTTAATTCAATTTTTTAAATTTTAATGTATTAGAATTATACAACTAAAACTTTTACTTAGCATGGTTTAAGGTAGTGGCAAAACAGTGAATTTAAGAGCTAAAGACCTATAGATCATAATTTGGCATTCTTATTTCTGGTTTTTGAACATCAGATAACTAACTCCTTGAACAAATCTTATGTTTTAATTCATTAAAAATTTTAAAGCATTTATTTGGCAGACTTTTAAAAGAAAAAAGAAGTTATGGGGAGAGATAAAAATAGATTGTTTAAAATTAATAATTTTTAATTAAAATTTTTTTTAAATCTAACAATTAAATGGGTGATTAAAAGTATTATTTCTTTATATTTTTTTCAATAAAAAGTTATTTAAAAAAATATATATCCATGCAAAAAATATTATGACAGGATAATAGTTTGTGAACAATGGATGTAAAATAATGCCAGTTCCTAAAATAATAGATCTTCATAAAAAAATTAAAAAATTTACATTTCTATAATTTTGATTTTTTGATTGTGGATATAAAAATGGTATATATATATATATATATATATATATATATATATATATATATATATATATATATATATATATATATATATTTGTAACAGAAGAAATATATATAATGCAACTGTAGCATAAAAGTATGTCATCGAGAGTGTATATATTCTAACCTATAAAAAATTACAAGTTGAAAATAATGAGCATGATGCAAACTAGATATTTTATTTACAACAATATGGATGTCACTTATTTAACCAGTTACAATGACCTTATGACCTGTAGCAACTGTGCATGCACATAATGAATTTTTTGATATAATATGAAAATAAGAGTAAAACAATGTGTAGATGCAACAAACCCAATGCATCATCCATCACTAACAGATTTGCATTAATTTCAAAGTAGAAGTATAAATAAAATTTAGAGATCATGGACACAATGGCAATTTATAACAACATTAATTTTACTATACACATATTATGGCTGTCATAATTAAAACACCAAATAAATAAAAATAATAAATTAATAATTATGCACTCCTCTATTATCAATAATAAATTTTACAATCTTAAAATGTAATATATAGAAGTTTTGAACTCAGACTGTCACATGACTTTCAAATATCCATGCTATCTCATACTGCTGTCACACTTGAGCTTTTCATCATCAGATTTTCAATGAAATTGATGGCTGAGGAGGTGCAGCATAGAGTGGATTGAAGCCTGTCCATTAATGTATGAAGATTGGCTATCTTAATATAAACTGAACATTGATTGTAAACTGGTAAAAAATCAGATTTATCAATGTGATGCGATGTAGCTTCTTCTTGAAAGAAGTCAAATATATGTCAGCAATTATGCCCAGAGAAACTTGTTAGCTATTTTATTTTCCATTCCCCACTCTAAGTTTTCGCATATTCTGCTCCATTCCATTTACACAACTAGCGCCAATTTCAGTCTTGTGCTGTATTAATGGTTTTCTGTTGACAACTGATTTTTAATACTGAAATAAATTTTAAATGTTCACATTTTGTTTTTATATTAATAAATAATATCACAATCAAAACAAAAAGATTATACATTATCATTAGAAATATTATTTTCAATTTATAAAATCAATAAAATCTTCGTTATTTATTTTAAAAATTTACATTATTTATTTCTGTTATACAGAAAATACGTTTTAAAAGTTTAAAATTTTTGAATATTTATTGTGATATTTTTATATGTAAGTATAAATCTGTTATTATTATTTACTCATTAGTATAAGTAGGTTATTTATTCTAAATACAGCTTCAGGCCATATTCACGTTAGCTGCTAATATAACTTTATATTTTTGAAAAAAAAAAGTATTTCAAGTCAAAAGAAGTTATTAATAATTTAAATTTCTTGATATCTAATAAATATAGTGAAATATGAAAAATATTAAGAAGCATGAATTGCATAACTTCAAAATCGCATTATAATAATTCGCATAAAACGAGACCCTGGTGTATATCATATATAAAGAAACCAAATGTTTTAGAGCTACATTGTAAATTAATAGAAATAAAAAAAGACAGATCACTTTATAATGCCTTATTTATACATATAAAGACTAGCAAAATAAATTACAATGAAGAAGCTTAGTTAAAAATAAAAGTAAAAATTTTAGAAAACTCATAAGAAGTGTTCAATAGCATTGGCAGAAATATCATTGATAACGTCTTGAAAAAATTTTATGATATACATACTGTACAATCTTACATAAAATTTATTTTTCAATTTTTAAATGGCTTTCTACCAATAACAATTTATTTAAATTGTAGATTAATTATAAAATTAGAATTTCATATGTCTTTTTTACAAGGCAAATAAAAAAAAAACTTTTTCTTCTATTAGAGGACTACTGAAGCGTCTAAAGCTGTAAGATAAAAAGTTTTTTCAGTCAGTATATAAATTTTAAAAGAGAAATAAGTAATAAGATTAAAAAATTTCACCTGCATAATGGAATGTTTTTTTTTACATATTTTAAAAACAATTTGACAATAAAGTTCGACGTGTTTTTTGACAATAAAAATATCTGTTAAAAAAACTTAGGAATAATTCAGAAAATTCTCGACAATCACATCAGATATCCCCCACAGACAAAAAGTAATTGAAAAAGTTTGGTCTAATTTTTGTCCATTTGTACGTTAGAATTATAATATAGATTCCAATTTAATTAAAATAAAAAAAACATTTAAAGTAAACAAATTTGAAGATCTGTAACTTAAAAGTTAAATGTAAATAATTATATATAAAAAAGGTAAATATATAATGAAGGAAATACTTTTAATAATAATCATTACTATTTGCAATTTGATAAATATTATTCAAAATATGAAAATATTCCAAAATTAAATTTTGCTTGTTCTTATGTTTTAATCACTAGAAAATGTTTTTATATATATACAAAAACACAAGTTAAAGATAACTAAAATTCATGAATCTTTTTTTATAAAAAATGTGATCTAATGTGCTAAAATCACTTTTAAATCCAGCTTATATTTTTCTTTGATTAAATTCAAAGTTGACTAAAGCAAAAATGTAATTAACTTGTAAAAATTTTGTGTAGAATGATAAAATCCTGATAGGTCAGTAATTTTTAATTTCTTCATTATCACGTTTCCTAAATACCATTATTACTATTGCATTATTCTAATCACCTAGTAAATAACTTCTGCCAACAATTTTTCTATTTCTTCACCTGATTCTTTTAAAATATTGATTATAATACCATAATATCCTGAAAGATTTCTTTTCTTCATAGATTTAATTGCATGTTTCCCTTCATTTAAAATGTTGGCCTATTCAGATAAAATAATTGTAGGAAGTACTTTAATATATTGTTCTTTATTACTACATAATAATTTATATAACTCTTTCACACATTTCATGTTGTCATCACTTTTTTAAGTAATAGTTTTTTTCCTTATCAATTTTATGGCATTGCTTTACACTTTGGAGACTTATTTTCTTCTATAGCTTTCTTTGCTAATTCACAAATATATGTTTTTATATTGATATTTACTATCTTTTGTATTATTTTACGAAATTCTAAATTTTCAACTATTTTTAATGGATTATATTTATATATTTTCATATTCCTTGTTATTTTTGTACATCACTTTGTCTCATTATATGCTTTACTGGTAAATTGTTCCTTTTTTGTACCAGCTATCTTCATTATAATTTCTTAATACTACATTATTTATGTTCTTAGTAATTTCATTCAAATCTGAACTACCTTTAAAATATGTTAATATTTTTAAATGACTTCTAAGCTCTTATTTAAATTCAGTCAAATCTTTCTGAATGTAAAAAATATCAACTGTGAATTTTGCTTCTATAGTTTTGCATTAATATATATATCTTACCTGTCACTAGTTAAGAATTACTTTCTGTGTTAAACATATTGAGAACATTACAATCTTGAAATAATAAGTTTAGTTAATCAAAATACAATTCAATTTTGTTATATATTTATTTGGTTGCTTACATGTTCTATTACATTCAGCATTTTTCTCAAAGAAAGAATTTATACCATTTTTCTGCACAAAATTGTACACTCTCTCATTTTTATCAGCATAATCTCATTTACCCACAGCTCTTTTACATTTCAATAATTTATTGGTTTTAGCATTAAAGCATCTGATTACAATTTTCAAATGTTATTTCTTGAGTATGAATTTAAATTATCTATATTTAATATCTTCTATTAAGTTGAATAATTAACTTTGCCACTTTGTCTGATACATTACTCTCAACAATATTGGTTTTTCATTTTTAATTTATAATAAATCCTCCCCCATTTGTGTTCTAAGATTTGTATTAAAAAATGCATCCATTTTTTAAAGAAATTTTCTTCACATTTTTTCTTCTAAGTCAAGAATATTCTATTTAATGTTAAACAGTATTTTTTTTCAATTCATGCAATATAACTTCATTTAAAAGTGATCTGCAGTTGCAAATATCTAAATAAATGGTTATCACTGAATGGTAACCTGGGTTACAATCATATGATTTTCAACACCCTTCACACTTGGTCACCAATAGCTACATTGGCTGATAACATTACATGTTTCTGAAATGTAGGCCATAATTTAATTTTGTCAATCATGATTGTAAATATCTGTTTATAAAAAAGTTTATTTACACACATTCATTCTGCATGTAAGAAAACTCAACTTATGTTTTTATTAAGAATTAGCAGACAATTGAGGAAAAAACAAGGTATTCATTGATCTTAAATACAAAAGTAAAAAGCCACTTAACCCATCATTCTAACTGATGCATGCTGCCAAAAAACTAACCAAATTCTTTTACTATATAAATAATTATATAGTAATAACATCTGTCATGACAAGAATGTATGGAGTTGACATTAAAAATTTGTCTTGCTTGGTTTTAAAAAATTTTAAAGCCTCAAAGAGAATTAAAGGGTCCATTTTCAATTAATAATAAATTCCTTTTTGTATATATATATATATGAAAAACAAAAACAAGTTTTATATACGTAAAAACCTGCTATCGCTTGTATTAATGATCAATAGATGGAGCTTTACCAAGACCTCCAAACAAGCGTATTTGTTTACATAAACGTCAGAGTCAATATTCACTGTCAGTGAATATTGACTCTGACGTTTATGTAAACAAATACGCTTGTTTGGAGGTCAGTGAATATTGACTCTGACGTTTATGTAAACAAATACGCTTGTTTGGAGGACTTGGTAAAGCTCCATCTATTGATATATATATATGAGGGCATATAACAAATCCAACGCATCCTAGATTGATTATACTACAGTTCTGCAGAGAAACAAATGTTTAATAAAAACTTATGTGGATTTAGCAAATAAATATAAAAACTGCCATTAGCATATACATAAATATATATGACACTTAAGAAATAAAAATGAAAACTGCTGAAAAGTTAACATTTGAATGGTCATCACGATTTCTCTATAAAAAGACGTGAGAAAGGTGATTGCACTACAAATCGCCATATAAAATACAAACATAAACTAATCTTTAATCAATATTTATATTTAATTTTTAAATTGAAAATTGTATTAACAAGACTATATAACTGCTTATTAATATTTTAAAGTTTGAGATAAAAGTCTACTGAGAGTGATAAATACATAATATTGAGTTAATATTTTTTCTATATTATACAACTCTAATATTTTTATATAAAAATAAATTAAGACACAGACAAGTAAACAACATCTCTCTATATATGTTTAAAATCATCAGAGTTATGTAAATGATTAAGAATACCAAAGTATTTAATAATTTTATTAATGCATCTCACTTTTATTTCGGAAATTATTTTAATAATAGAACAATATTTTAAGCTAAATAGATTTGAATATTTAATCGTTCCACATTTTCCGCCCACTGGTTGAGACAGTGCCTGATTCGTAGATTCTTAATCATGAAATTTTATATATATATTTAAATTATAAGAATTTTTTTAAAACATAACATAAAATGAATATTTTTTAACGTTTTAGGGTATCATCTTTATATGTTTTACGTTTTCTGTTTTCAAATCATTAAATAAACCTTTCTCTCTCTCTCTCTCTCTCTTTAATATGGCTTTAAAATTGAATAGCATATCCCATTTGAAAATATAAAAAAATGAAAATGATGATATTGTTTTTCTTATTCATGAAACAAAATTTCACTAAACATGTAATTGTTAATTTTAAAATGTTAAATTATTAGTACAAATGTATTTTCATTAATATATAAAACAATTTACATATGGTAACATATGCAGTCCTTCAAAGAAGATAATTTTAGTGCATTGTTTATGAAATACGTTAAATGTACAGGACATACTCTTGTACTTCACAATAAAAATATATTTTTGTTGATACACACTAATCCTAGTTTCAATATTCTAAAGTAAATGAAAATGTTTATGAATTGTATATTTAATAAAATAAAATCTTACTTCAAATCTATTTTTATCCTGCAAATATTTTTTTAGCCTTTTTTCTTTTTTATTGACTATTATTCATCTTTGATCCATATAAATTTTTCGGATTTTAGACTACAATATTTGTTTTGAATTGTATAAATATTTTTAGAAAAATTATAAAATTTTAGTTTGCAATAAAAACATCACTACCATATTTTTTTTAAAAAAAAGTATGATTGATTTTATTATGATTTCCTGAAATTGTGAATAATTTTTTGTTGTAATATTGTATAATTTGTTTTTAAATTTTTAAATAAACATTTGATTTTTTTACGCTATACATCAAAAAGAATTACATATGTCCAACAGTTTTTAAACCATATATATATATAACATTAACACTCAGATAACCCAACATCAATAATATTCAACAATTTCAAACTGTTGCCAAGTCAACCTTTTCAACAATAAAGATAAAATTCCACCTTTATTAATTGTTTAATATACTTATATAGACACTAAATATTGCAACTTGACCACAGAGAGATCAAATAAATTTTCCCCACACATGAAAATATAACCCATTCTGAATGTAATCTAATAAATTATCAATTATAACATTACAAATTGCAATTATAAATTTCAAATTGCTCCCAAAGTAGTACTTAAATAATAAGTGTAATAATATATATATATGTGCGTATGCGTGTGTGTATTGAAATAAATAATTTTGTAAAAGGCACTCCATAATTGAAAGCTCATTCAATTGTCTCTGGAGATAAATGTCATCTTAAATCAATATGCAAAATTAGTGATGTATAATTTTAAAAGCCTTGATAAATACCTATATATTATAAATAAATATGATTTATGCAAAGTGAGATGGTTTATAAATATAAATCACATGATCTCAGCCAAAATCTATCCAAATCATGACTGAATAATCTGATGTAATCACATGATAACAGCCAAAGCCTACCCAAACCATAAAACTACAAACTGTTTTCAGAGCAACCTCTGGAAGATTGTAGATTCATATTTTATTTAGGTTTTGACTGTTAGTATGTGATATTATAATAATCTATAATGGTATTAAATATGTATAATATTGAGCTAACACTTAATATTTCTCTGAGTAATTGTAATGTTGTATACCTGTTTACAGATTTATTCACAGTTTGATTATTTGAATATGTATATGCATATACATTTAAATCTGACTTTTGCATTTTAGTGAAGTGGATTGTCATGCAAAAAAGATGACTGATATTAAAAATAAGTTAAGGTTAATTTATAAAATTAAATGTAATCATTGCAAAATTATATATATATATATGTGTGTGTGTGTGTGTAATCTTGTAATTGAATATTTATAAATACAGTAATTATATATATGTAAAGTATAACTTTAAAAAAATGTATCCACTTAGGAATATTTTTGACTATTCTTGTAGTCTTTGTTAACTAGCACTTTGAAAGGCTAACCTTCCCACAATTCTGTGATCTTAACATTTGCTGCGTTAATTAAGTCTGATTTATATATATATATATATATATATATATATATATATATATATATAATGTTATAAAACTTTGTATATTCAAGAAAATTGAAAGAAATATGTACACATGGTTGCAGATTCAGCACAATTAAGAAAATAATCAGGATTTTTGGATTATTGGAAAAATTAAAATTTTAATTTTTTCCCATAGATTGTATTGTATTGTTAATATGTAAAATATTAAGATTGTAATAAATTTATTCATTTTTATGTATTGTAATGGATAATGTAGTTTGACAAGGTACCACTAGATAATAAATTTAGCCTTCTTTCTTATACCAAATTATTATCTAATATTATTTACTAAGTAAAGCAAATTCCACAGAAAAAAGTTTGATTTACCAGAAAAATCACATTTATACACAAAACTACTAACCATACAAAGTTATTTTTCTTTAAATAGTCTGATGATTGTGGAGATCTATAACCATTTTGCAATATTATTTGTAACATGTATATTGTATTTAGCATATAAATATATTGATAATTTTATTAAAATTATTAATCAAATAATTATCTATAATAAAATAAACAAAATCTATATTTAACAAACAAAATAATTTGTTAATAAAACTAACAATAATATTGCTGTAAGAACCATTAATATTCAAATTTGCATACTAAAATCAACCAATGCACACATGACTGACAATCCAACCATATTGCCAATTGTCATACTAAACCTAGCCAGCTTTGATATAAATAATTAATAATCCAGAAACCTATAGAATTAGGGCTCATAAAAAAAAGAAAAGGCTAAAATTCTTAGTTAAAAATAAAATAAACTTAATATTATAATAATATTTAAAGTTACTTAAGACCACAGAGAAAATATTTGAATGATCTCAATAATGATTTATCATTATAGCCATACTTATTAAGAGATAATAACATCACCCATGCTCTTGTAAAAGTATTTATTATAAAACTAAATCATTATATAAATGTAGCCTTAGGAAATTTCAACTAGAAATTACAGTTTCAACTTAATATATTCAATCACACAACTTACATATGCAAAATAAATATTCATTATTAATTAAATATCTTTATAAACTTAAAATTAGAAGTAATTATCTTTAATTAACAAAGATTATATATTTTACAATGTGCACCAAAATATGACATCAGTGAACTTTCATAAATAAAAATAAATTATTATTTTTTACATTTATAACATATTATGACTATTTTAATAGAATATTTGAAAAGATTATGTTAAATACATATTTTATAATAAATTAAGTTTAAATAAATGTTTAGAACTAATAATAAATTATTAGTAATTAAGAGCCATATAAGAAAATATTTATTACACTTTATAAAAGATATATAAATTGCTTTTATTTTACTGTGATCTATATCAGTAAATTCTGTTTTCCTTTAGCATTTGATTAAAGAAATGGATAAAAACAATAAACAGAAGCAGACAATTGGCCCACTATGGTGGTCCACTATTAATTATACAAACAGAAGATAGGCCTTACAAAGTTGAAAAAAGTAATATTTTTTAGCAGTTGGTTTTCAAAGTATTCCTATTTATTGTTGATGAAGATATGGAAGTATAGATTATCCATTTGAGTTTTTTGGGGGTAAAAAGTATATACTTAGAAATTATTTTTATGAGCTTAAAATATACTTTTTTTAGTGTGACAATCTAATCTGTTCATGGGATCAATCAATATTACCAGAAGTTATTATTGACAAGGTGGTAACAGAACAATAAATTATTCTTCAATTTATTTAAGAATATTTATTAAAAAGAATGATATCAGTTTTTTACAGTTTAATCTTTTAAATAAAACAGAATTGATTTCCCTACAAAATAATATTTTGTATTATTACAAAACACATTAAGTTTTCTTTTGAATTTTAGTTAAATAAAATCATTTTTTTATAAAGAGGTTGTAATGTTTTTTTAATAATAATAATACAATATTTTAATCACACTCAATGACAGTACAATTATAAATTATTAAATAATGTTTTTTTTCCCATATATTTCCTTAATTTATACATCAATGAAATATATTCCTATAGAATATGTCATTTCAATATATATATATATATATATATATATATATATATATATACTATCCCCGCCCCGTGGACGAGATCTTTATTTATTTTAAAAATTGTTTTTGAAAAGTTTATATTTTTTATAATATTTGTTTTAGTATAATGTAAATATCATTTGGGTGAAGTTTCTATAGAGTAGTTATCATGTGATTACAAAATAAAAAAACATCTTTATAAAGTTCCAATAGGAGACAACAACCTGCTAGATGTATTAAATAAATAATGATATTTATATTTAATTGTTCATTTCAATTTTGTCTTAGATTGATTATTTTAAATTTTATAAAAAAGGCAACATTATGACACATTTTAAAAATTAAATTTAACCATTTTAAGTATAAATGTGTGTACACATGTTTGTGCTTTTAACCATTTAATTTTATATATAATAAAGTCTTACTTTAAAACTAAAAAAATATATATGTTTACTAATTTGTATATTTTTTTATTTAAATTTCTTCCATCTATTTATGTGCTATAAATTTATAAGTTCATATACCTATCAAATTCATAAAAATATATTTTTTTTAATATTAATTTTGTAAGATTTATTTTTTATTAAGTATTTTTGTTTTTTTATTATTATTAGTTTTATTTTGTATTAATTTATTACATAAATAACATTGTAAATTCTCTTTAATTTAATTTTTTACATTTTATTTCTAATAAAAAAAATGAGATGTTTTAAAAAATGTTTTGTGTATTAAACACATTTAATTATTTTGTTATATATATATATGTGTGTGTGTGTGTGTGTGTGTGTGTGTAAATTATAATTTTGATTAATGATATTTAAAATTGTGATGTAATGATTTATGTTTGATATATAAGTTTACCTTAATTAACTTTAATGAGATTTTAAACTAATTGTGTCATTATAATTATTTTCAACATATTACATATGAAGCATTTTTCGCTAAGGAAAACAATTATTTATCTATTTAAAAAATTGCTTAAATTTATATATAAGTGTTTTGTGGGCAATAGCTCTTACATTAATATGACATATCTATAAAGTGAAATATGAATCAAAAATAAAACTATATAAAAGTATAAAACAAATAGCTTATACAAAGTAAAGGATTTTCTAAAATCCATTTCTCAGTTATGAAAAAGAAAGAGTAGGGGGGGGGAGCATTACTTCTCAGGATTGGTAACTTTCTGATGTTAAGCCTGTTAATAAATTTTAATCCTGTTTTATCCTCTAGCTAAGAGTTTTAAATTCCCATTTAGTAATTAATGATTGTATGGATATTTAGGATAGCTAAAAAAGACTTTTTTTAAAAAAAAAAAAAAAATTCTACATCAATATGAATGTTGAAATAACTTTAAATTTTATTCTCTCAGCCTTCTAAGCTCAGATATCATCACTAAAAATTAAATATTGTTTCATAATATGACTAACATAAAAATAAAGAAAAACAATGTTTGGGTTTTTAAATAAAATATCATAATCTAACCTAAACATTTCTAGATTTATTTCCACATTTCATAATAGAAGCTAAAAAATGTTCAAATATTCTTTTCATGACTGTTTTCACATTCATATTCACAAAAATATGACTACATAAATAATTATAAATATGTTTCAACATCTAATTTTTTTCCCAGTCTCTAATAAATCTTTTGATTGGTGCATCATTTGTTGTTTGGTTTCTGATCTAATTCTTTTTATTTATTTTTTTAATATTTGTGTGTATATATATAAAATAAAAAGTAAAATATCCATTTAAATCTTATACTAAAATGCAATGAATCCTCTAACAGTTTCTTTTTTCCCCATTGATAGAGGATAAAAATATAACTTAGCAGGAAAATGAGTGATTTTCCAACCTTACTTAATTCTGTAGAATAAATAAATACTTATTAAGTAACAAATTTCAAATATTGAATGGTTAAATAGGTTTATCTGCTGTCTTAAAAAAATCAAACATTTGAATTTGAAAAAAAAATATATTAAAAATTTATTTTCACAGAAATTTAAACCTATATCATGAACTAATAGATACCATGAAATGATAAAGGAGGCTTGATTTATTACACAAAATGAACATGTGGTAAATCAGAGAACCAGTAGTGTTCAAACAAGTAAAAAATCAGTTTTTAAAACTTTTAATGTTAAAATATTGTGTTTTTTTGTTTGATAATCATGCTTATGATGCTAATGCATTGGAAGTATAATTAGTTTATTTAATTAAATTTTATTTTTTATTCTGTGTTGCTGTGTTTTAATATTATATACACACATACATAGATAAATATAAGTGTATTAAACAGAGATCCAATCTCAAAATAAATGTAAATAGTTCAGTGCACTTTTGGTATGTATTACCAGATTCATGATTAAAAATTATCTAAAGTCATTGATTGAAATTCCAGAGCATTCTCAGTGAAATGCTATTTTCACATTCCTCTTTTTATCATTAACCTCACTATATACTATATAACTTTTTGAAGGTTAAAACTTATATCCGCATTTTTCTCATGATTAAAGAAAACATAATCTTATTTAAAATCACATTTAACCCTTTTATACTATCATACATGCTGCTTCAACTGCATTGGTAATGTAGCCATTGTCTTGCCATAGTAAACCATTTTACAACCAGTTCCTGGCACACAGCAGAATAAAAATCTTTGTGTCTAGCAGCCTGTTCTACTTTAACTTTAGAATTATTAATCAATCTATTCATACACAAAAGAGATCTTTAACCAACATTAAAATCTTTACAGACCACTTTTTTTTATTTGAGATATAAATTTGCAATATAAGTGAATGAATTCTATTTCTTATTACTTTTAACTACAGCAGACTTTAATATTTTTATTAAAAAAAATTAACTGCTTATATAATAAAGTTTCCTTATTCTCCATACTTAGAAAATTCTTATTATATCTCAATATTTTGCTTCCTATTCCCTCAAATTTACATAAATAAAAAATTATGATACAAAAATATTTAAACCCTGATAGCTTATCTCTTAAAGAAATGCATGACAAAGGATGTACAAAACTTTTCGCATTTTATGACTTAATAATCATTTTAAAATTCAACTTATTAAAATTTCTACTTATACGCTTATCCAAATATTTTAAGCACTTATTATTTTCAAACTCAATCATCACATTTAACCTAAATTCTTATTTAAACTTGCAAAAATATCCTCAATTACCTTTTTTGGATTGTACACAACCACAATATCCACATATCTTCTAAATCTTACATGTTTCTTCAAATCTTACATATATTCTACATATAATATCATAATATTAATCCAACATTAGCTTTATAACACAGACTTCAATTTCTGATACAAACAAATAACACCACCCTTTGCTAATCTCATTGGACAGCTCTTCTCCATATAATGGAAATTATTAGCATATTTTGCAGTAATATCTTTATCAATTCATTCCAACACAACAGTAAAAAAATTACCTTTCAAGATATCTATGTCATTTCCCAATAATTTTTTCTTTAAAATGTTTATAGATTGCAAACTGTCAACCAATCCACATAATTCATATACATACTGCAATGTCATAATGTAACAATTCTCAGATATAGTAGAATTTAATATTTTCACAAAATCAAATGTACATTTAACTTTAAATTCACCAAAACTCAGAAACTTCTGTAACCATTTAGCCTTCAGTTCAGATCCTTGATAATAATAACACCCACCAAAAATCAGTTTAAGAGGAGCATTTTTATTGCAATTTAACATTAGCAAACAACCATTGAACAATTGCAGCAGAAGTATAAATCATTAAATGTTATTCCATGTGATTCTAAATTAAATTTTGTTTTTTTTAATCATAAGAAAAAAATTTAGACATTAGTTTTATCCTCTGAAACGTTATATGATATGTAGTGAGACAAATGACAGAAGGAAAAAGGTGAAGGATGCATAGTTTATTGCTAAGGGTAAGAACATTATTAATCAGAGATGAATTAGCATTCCACTGAGTGTGCTTTGAAATTTCAATCAATGAATTTAGATAGTTTAATTTTCCATGACTTTGATGATACTAATGAAAGCATGTTCAGCTACTTTTATTTATTTCAAGATCAGTTCTGTTTTACACATACGTATATATATATATATATATTATGAAAAGAAAGTTACTGTTAATATATATATATATATATATATATATATATATATATATATATAAATTATTAATCAATGTCTGTATTCCAATTATAATAAAATATATATAATTATTCAAAACAATACAATAATTAATACAGTAACAATATTTTAAACAAATATATACCAATTTAATAGAAGTACTTTCAACTATCTATGTAGTCGTTGTCAACTAGACTCAAATTGTATTAGAAAAAACCGTTACAAATGTAAACAAAAGCAATACGTCATACATCAATTTTCCCACAATTCATTAATTTTTATATTGGCTGTCTGTCTATTTATCAACTGTTGCTTTTCACTTTTTATTAACATAGCCTCTTTAATTCAGACGTGTGCTCTTCCGATCTTTTCAATACACAGAATTTTAATTTTATTAAAATCAAAATCAAAACCATAATTACATGTTACATTATGATCAAAAAATACTGATGGTGATACATCATCATTTCTAACATTCTCTTGTCTTGATTTTTGCACTCGTTTATATAATAACAAATGCTCCCTTGATCTTTTCTCCAATGTACATCGAGATTCCCCAATATAAGCCTTTCCACAAAAACATAGCCATTTATATATTGCACAACTTTGATTTAAAATACCACACCTATTTTTTGAATTATTTATTAATCTATTTAAATTAGGAGTAGTATAAAATGCAACTCGACATATATTTTTATATATCTGTTTTATAAATTTAACCTGTTCATTACAAATAAATGGTATTGATATCCAAGTATATTTTATTTTATCAATATCTATAGCATCTAAAATATTTCTATTATTATTAAACTTAGTAACAATATTATAAATTAATTTATGATCATATCCAACATTTAACAAATCCATAATAAATACATTTATGTTACTTATTTTACGTGTGCTCTTCCGATCTTACATAATTTATTATTCCTAAATAAAAATGATTTTAAACTGGATAATTTATGTGCAATTGGCACATTTGAATACCAAGGAATATATCCTCTTTTTTCAATATCTTTTATTACCATACAATAATCTAATTTATTTTTATTACGTGTAATTTTAATATCTAAATACTGAATTGACTTTTTTCTTCAAAAGATTTACTCCATTTTAAACCTTCTAAACTATTTAATTCATTGAATAATGCATTTATAATATCTAAACTTCCACAAACGAAAACATCATCGACATACCTGTAATAAATTTTAATACCTTGGCAATATATATTAGTATTAAGAATTATATCTTCATATCTTGATACCACAAAACTACATATTTGTGAAACTACAGGAAGTCCCATAGGCCATCCATAATCTATTTTATAATAATTTTCATTAAATATAGCATATATATTTTTATCAATAAAATATAATACATCATTTACAAATTTTACTTTTTAACATCAACTTTTTTTAACCTTAAAGCATCTAATATAATTTTTATAGATTTTAATCTATCTATTGAACCGTACATCTCACATATATCAAATGTACAAATACTATCATTATTATTAATATTAATATTTTGAATTTTTTTACAAAATCAAACGATGAATTAATAGTATATTTTCCAAATCCAAGAACATCTTTTAATAATGTTTCTATAAATCTACAGGTTTCATAGTAAAATGATCCGTCAAAGTCAATCATTAATCTTAAAGATTTATCTTGTTTATGTAGTTTAATATTCGAAAAAATTCTAGGACAAATTGCAGCAGATGGATAAAGACGATAATACGTGTGAGCATCTATATATTTATTCTTTTTAGCTTTTTTTAAAATATCATCAATAAACTTTACACGTAAATTTTCAATGTTTATTTTTTCAACTTGTTTAAATTTAAGCTTTTCCATTTGAATTAAAACTTTATCGTAGTAATCAAGTTTTGACAAAAGACATAACCTTAACCCCTTATCTTCTCTTAAACAAACAAGATCGTTATCATGAAGAAAGTTTTTAAATCTAAATATATGCGAATTCCAATTGCAATTAGTTCTATTTTTAAATTTTTTAACATTCACTTTTTGTATTAATTCCTTTGATATTTCAGGAGAACATTTAATTACACTAAAAGAATGTTCAACAGCAGCTTTTAACTCTAAATTACAATCCATCCACATACCACCAACGTATTTAGAACCATAATTCAAAATATATTCTTGTTGAAAATTTTACGGAATATAATAAGTCAATGCAAATGTTTTCTGTTTAATCAGCGTAAATATTTAAAGTGTTTAAATTATTTTATTAATCTTCATGATGTTGATGAATGGTTTAATTATAAAAGTCGATGTCAATATTATTTGAATAACTACTATATAAAAATTTATAAAAAATTTAATCGTAAAATTACATTTCTATATAATAAAAATGTAAATAGGAGAAAAAATAGTAACTATGTCAATTTATCTAACATGGATATTGATTTTCAACAAGAATATATTTTGAATTATGGTTCTAAATACGTTGGTGGTATGTGGATGGATTGTAATTTAGAGTTAAAAGCTGCTGTTGAACATTATATTAGTGTAATTAAATGTTCTCCTGAAATATCAAAGGAATTAATACAAAAAGTGAATGTTAAAAAATTTAAAAATAGAACTAATTGCAATTGGAATTCGCATATATTTAGATTTAAAAACTTTCTTCATGATAACGATCTTGTTTGTTTAAGAGAAGATAAGGGGTTAAGGTTATGTCTTTTGTCAAAACTTGATTACTACGATAAAGTTTTAATTCAAATGGAAAAGCTTAAATTTAAACAAGTTGAAAAAATAAACATTGAAAATTTACGTGTAAAGTTTATTGATGATATTTTAAAAAAAGCTAAAAAGAATAAATATATAGATGCTCACACGTATTATCGTCTTTATCCATCTGCTGCAATTTGTCCTAGAATTTTTCGAATATTAAACTACATAAACAAGATAAATCTTTAAGATTAATGATTGACTTTGGCGGATCATTTTACTATGAAACCTGTAGATTTATAGAAACATTATTAAAAGATGTTCTTGGATTTGGAAAATATACTATTAATTCATCGTTTGATTTTGTAAAAAAAATTCAAAATATTAATATTAATAATAATGATAGTATTTGTACATTTGATATATGTGAGATGTACGGTTCAATAGATAGATTAAAATCTATAAAAATTATATTAGATGCTTTAAGGTTAAAAAAAGTTGATGTTAAAAAAGTAAAATTTGTAAATGATGTATTATATTTTATTGATAAAAATATATATGCTATATTTAATGAAAATTATTATAAAATAGATTATGGATGGCCTATGGGACTTCCTGTAGTTTCACAAATATGTAGTTTTGTGGTATCAAGATATGAAGATATAATTCTTAATACTAATATATATTGCCAAGGTATTAAAATTTATTACAGGTATGTCGATGATGTTTTCGTTTGTGGAAGTTTAGATATTATAAATGCATTATTCAATGAATTAAATAGTTTAGAAGGTTTAAAATGGAGTAAATCTTTTGAAGAAAAAAAAGTCAATTCAGTATTTAGATATTAAAATTACACGTAATAAAAATAAATTAGATTATTGTATGGTAATAAAAGATATTGAAAAAAGAGGATATATTCCTTGGGATTCAAATGTGCCAATTGCACATAAATTATCCAGTTTAAAATCATTTTTATTTAGGAATAATAAATTATGTAAATATAGTTCTGATAAAATAAGTAACATAAATGTATTTATTATGGATTTGTTAAATGTTGGATATGATCATAAATTAATTTATAATATTGTTACTAAGTTTAATAATAATAGAAATATTTTAGATGCTATAGATATTGATAAAATAAAATATACTTGGATATCAATACCATTTACTTGTAATGAACAGGTTAAATTTATAAAACAGATATATAAAAATATATGTCGAGTTGCATTTTATACTACTCTAATTTAAATAGATTAATAAATAATTCAAAAATAGGTGTGGTATTTTAAATCAAAGTTGTGCAATATATAAATGGCTATGTTTTTGTGGAAAGGCTTATATTGGGGAATCTCGATGTACATTGGAGAAAAGATCAAGGGAGCATTTGTTATTATATAAACGAGTGCAAAAAATCAAGACAAGAGAATGTTAGAAATGATGATGTATCACCATCAGTATTTTTTGATCATAATGTAACATGTAATTATGGTTTTGATTTTGATTTTAATAAAATTAAAATTCTGTGTATTGAAAGAAATAATAATAAATGCAAAATTAAAGAGGCTATGTTAATAAAAAGTGAAAAGCAACAGTTGATAAATAGACAGACAGCCAATATAAAAATTAATGAATTGTGGGAAAATTGATGTATGACGTATTGCTTTTGTTTACATTTGTAACGGTTTTTTCTAATACAATTTGAGTCTAGTTGACAACGACTACATAGATAGTTGAAAGTACTTCTATTAAATTGGTATATATTTGTTTAAAAATATTGTTACTGTATTAATTATTGTATTGTTTTGAATAGTTATATATATATATATATATATATATATATATATATATATATATATATACACTACATGGTTGAAAAAATATAGTAACAATTGCAACTCTGGAATTTCAACATTCTGCTGAATTTGAAAGTAAAACTCTGCTTTTTTATCTTTTATATGTGTGATATTAAGTTATGGATTAATACAATACTAAAGAGACAAAAACTATTAAAAAGGCCAGTATTAATAATTGATATTCTTAACCCATAATGACTACAATCAGAATGTTGATACCATTATGAAATTTTATATATTTTATTTTCATAGAATTTTTTTAATTAAACAAGTATCCATCTCAGTACCTTCCTAGTTATGTTTTTATTTTACAAAAACTAATTAACAATGGAGCCAAAATTATTCTGTATTTAACTATATTATTTTAATTATATGCAATCAAAAGAAAAAAGTAAAGAAACAAACAAAAATGTAAATAAACATAAAAAACATTAAAATTTGCTAACTTTACACTATTTGGCAATCATTTTTCTTTCTTTGATCACTGCATATAATTATATTCATATAATTATAAATATCTTGTTCTGTTTTATGTTGAAAGCATACATATTTAATTCTTTCTTTACTGTCCTTTTCAAATTTGATGTGTTGCATTTTGCATAATAAAAGTTTAAAATTTTTTAGAACATATTAAAAGTTGAAGCTGATTTTAAAATGTCAAAGTAATTAGAGAGATGATAATTTCTTGATAACAAGATTACTATTATGTTTCAATGTATCAATAAGAGAAAAACTTATTGGAAAAAATGAATATCATGAAGAGTATATTTACTAGCAACAAAATCTGACATTTCATTACTTATTTTAAAAATAAAAATATGTTTAGTTTTTTTTTTCTTATTCTTATTGCTTCTTGGAATTCATGAATGAACCCACACTCATTAAAATATATGTAAATGTGTCTCTCAATTTATTATTAATAACTATTATTGTTTATAAGATTTTATTTATATTATAATTATGATTTATGTGCACACTATACATTACATAAAAAATGTTATATATATATATATATATATATATATATATATATATATATATATATTTTTATATATATATATATATATATATATATATATATTGTGCCCTTATCTATAGGTCATAATAAGGTAGAATGGTCAATTGCTAAAAAAATTTAAAATTTTAAAATACGTTTGTGTAATATATTGATAATTGTATGATCGATTAGATTTTATAGTACAATTTAAGGAATACCTGGTATATAAAAGTGTAATGGATTATTTTAAAAAAAAAACAGTTAAATAAAGCTTAATTATATCCTTGCTTATGGTTCAAAAGCTGGCCATATAAAATAAAACAGCTATAAATAGTTAAAAGTATATTAACAATCCAATTGTAATGTTTTAAAACTAATAAATTAAATAAACACTATATGTAATATTATAATTATAATTAATATTCAAATTTAATCTAATATATTTTAAGATAAACTTTGGGATGGTGAGAATTATATTTAGTTCTACATTTTAAAATTATTTTCCAAATTTTTATAAAATATATCAGTTTTGGTAATTTAGACCGAGACGTAAATTAAAAAAAATCATCTGATAAAGTTAGTAATCATGTGACTGTATATTATATACCTTCACACACACACTTGTTACAATATAATAATAAAGTTTGTGAATTATAAAACTAAATATAATTGCTATCGATCGTTAAAGTAAAAGTTGAAATATTGAATGTTATTTTAATAATTGTTTTAAAATTTAAATGATTTTGATAAAACTATAATTGAGTTTAAAAATACTATTCTAAGTAATATTTTAAAACATGACATCATAAATTCTTTATTTTAAAAAGTTTAATCTATTATAAAACTAAAAATGTGTAAATTTGTTCGCACTAAAAAAAAGTCATTAACCTATCAACGGAGGTAATTTAGCAGACGAAAAATAGGAATTAGACAGAGCGGGAGAAGGAATGTGTAAGTAAAGGAAGGAGGAACATATTTTTTTTAGCTGTATAAGATCGTAAGCTAGAAAAGTGTTATAATTTTAAAAATTTTGTATTTATTTTAAAAGTTTTGTTTTAAAATATAATATTTTGAACTGCCTTTAAATGGAAGGCTAATTTAAAAGATTTCTTGCCAGGATTTTTATTCAAGTTTAGCCGAAACCTTACAGTAAAATGAAAATACTACAGAAAAAAATACCTAAAAGTATTGATAAAGTAAAAATAATTGTAAAGTGCCTTGAATACAGTTTATTTGTGATCAACCAGGAAATCATTAGAACTCAGATAAATATAATTTGGACATTATACAGAAAACTTAAAAGAGAAGTTATTTGCCGTCAGGAAAAATTATGACGCACAATTTTAAAAGGCTACTCCGAAGTTTTTTTTTATTCTTCTCTATGGAAAAATTAAGATGCATATATCATAAAGAAAAAATTATGTAAAAGTTATAATGGAGAAAGAATGTTTGTCTTTTTAAAGGAAACATTACAAAGTATATAGTACCAGAATTTTAAAAAGAAGGAAAAAAGTTACAGAATAATAATATGAAAGAGCTATTGTGTTTTTATGAAAAAGGAACAGAAAAACTTCCTCTAAGAAGAATTAAAAATATTATAAAGTGTTCATTAGAGAAATGCTTAATAAAGATAAAGATTTGGGGAAAATATAAATCTAATTTACTTAAAGAAATGAATCCATGGAAACAGAAAAGGTTTATTGAATATTTAAATCAAAGTACTGAGAAGATGCATCGTAAAAGTCGCGCGGGAAAAAATATTAGCAAGAAATATTAGAAGAGAATATTTAGAAGTTTTCTTTATGGGATTATCTAATATCATAATTAATAATTGTATTAAATATTATAAAAACCAAGGATTATCATTCATGAACATTTATTGAACGAAGTGATATTTGTTTTACCTTAAAATTGAACAAGCAGGGAGAGGAACATTAAGTGAATGGAAAAGAAATGATAAACAATTTTTTTTTGGCTTTAGTATGAACGGTTTTTCAAGAAAATTTGATGAAGGAGTCCAGTAAATATAGTTTGAATATTTTTTACTAATTTATTTTCAAATATAAAATGTTATGTGAGATTAGGGAAAACATAAAACATAAATTTAATAATATTAAAATTTAAATATAATAACTTGATAAAATTATAGAAATAGTGTTTAAAATAAAGTGTATGGATGTGAATCTTATATCTACAAGGATCAAATGGATGGTGAAGCCTATGGAACGTGATCGAGGAGATAAAGGTCGTTTGGTAATTTTAATAGTTATTTATAATGCATAATGTATTTTTTTTAGATCATCTATTGACCTAAGAATGAAGTGTGAAAGTCTTAATTATATGTACACATTTTATGCAACATTTTAACATATAATGAGATAAGAGTAATTCGGAATATGCATGCAACAATTTATTTAAAGTATATTAATAATATAATTTAACAGAACAATTGTGTGATTCTTTTGAACTTTCATGTGATAAAGTATTCAGATATTTAAATAGTTTGTATATAATTAAATATACGGAGGAAAGTAGTAAAAAGATTTTCTTATAGAACAGTGGAATAGTTTTAAAATATCAATGAATTTTATTATTGTTAGTAATGCAGATATGTATTTGTCGATGTACAGTATAGAAAAAATCTTGAGAAATAAGATTGGATAGTGACTTGGAAGTACTAGTGGAGAGGAAACCAAGATGATGTTTTTTTTAAGAAATAGGAAAATATAAGGGATTTGGATCATATTTAGTTTTGTGTGATTTAGTATAGTTAACTGAGTCCTATGACTGAACACATATGGTTTGGACAGTGTTTTGCATATCTTTAAACTTTTGATGTTAGAATAAAGCTGAAGAAATAGCTTTAGCATCGTTCCTATGATAGAGGTTGGTAGACAGGTAAAGGTCACTCCTCTATAGTGTCTTTTAATTCACTGTGCCATAATTGTCAAGGTATATGATGAGTAATATTCTAGTTGTATTTTGATCCTATGCATCTATCTTCGCTATCCTTATTTCATGAATCTGCATCGGTCAGAAAGATATTTTCAAAGAAATAATGAATAAAATAGAACTGAAGATATGTTATCGTTTGTGTAAGAATAGTTTATTTGCTTGAATGTATAGAATTGTGTAACTTTAAAATTGAAAGTCCAAAATATAATAAAGAGAGAAAGAATCATATAATACATTGTAAAATTAATTCAGAAATGAATATAAGATTTTGAAAAGAAATCTAAACCAAGTATTTTAAAAGTGATAATAAAATTTGAATTTTTTTTTAATATTAATGTTGGAGGGAATGAGTATTGCATATTTATCAAGAGAAAATTCAATAAGGTATAATAAACATATACTTGTGCATGGTATATTAATAGTTGTAATTATATCATCCGAAGTAAGGCTTGAATGAGAATATTAGGATTAATAAACATCGGATAATGAATAATAAAAACCTAATACCGAATGTAGAATAGTGTTTTGACTTTGTAAGATTCCATACAACCAATATGAAACTAAATTTTATTATTTTGTAGAATTTTATTACGAATGTAAATTTTGTAAAAAATATAATTTTAATGGTATTAGGGATGCAAAGTGTTTGTGATAATCATCTAAGAAATGCATTTTGTAATAAGCTAACTATAATAATAAATCAAGTAATAATACTGTATTTTCTTAAGTGTTAAAAAAAAAAAAAAGATTTAACTAGGAAAAGTAAATAATATTTTGATTTCATTTTATAAACTAATAAACTAAGTTGAGATATGAAAGTAAGGGATATCCAATGTATATAGTGTAAAAATATTGTTAATTTATTTATGTTGTTAATAAACTTTGTTTTAAATTTGTTTTAAAGTTTTTTGTCCGAGTTGTTATTTCTCCACATGGATGCATGAAATCACGATACATTTATAATTGAAACAGACATATAAATTTTGCACAAAAGGTAAACATAAAAGTGTTATAAGAATTTTGAGAATTTATTGGTATGTTAAAATTAAAAGATCATAATGTTATATTATTTATTGGTCATAAGTCGGTTGCCACAATATTACATTAAATTATATGCTAATGTTGCCACACGTATTCTGTTGTCAGATTATTAAAATACTACCACGTACGTATTTATTTATTTCATTTAGGAAGAAATAAGATTATATTATATTATTATTGTTATTATTATTTTTTATTATTATTAGTTGCTGTGTAGTAGATTATGACATAAAATTCCCTTTTCATATTTTACTACCGTAATTTTAAATCAGTTAGAATACAATTTATGAACCTGAGATTTTATTTATTTTGCTTCATTTTATTTAATTGAGCTAGATTCTTGTTATAAAGAAGATTAAGATATGATTATTATTTTAATCATAGTGAATAGAGCTCAGAAAGTCATAAGAATCCTATGAGTTAGTTATTTGGTATAGTAAAAAGGGGGGATAGTGTTCTTATGCCATTGAGGTAGTATCGTGTGGATAATGGCTCAATGTAGTCTATCTCATTCCCTGTATTGTCACTCCATGTCTCATGAAAATAGTAAATATTTGTTAATTCATTTTAAAATTGAACCGTATTTGTATTTAAAAATTAGAGGTAGTAATCATTTTAATTAATGCTGAATATTTCATTTATTTATTTGTTAACTGAGCTAGAACCCGTAATATTCGTAATAAACAGTATATTTTGGGGTGAGAATGTGCGGGGGGGGGGGAGGTTAGAATATATATATATATATATATATAAACTAATTATATATATATATATATATATATATATAATTAGTTTCCAACCAGTAACCACCTAAACATTCACAGTAAATATAGCAACCAATATTTCTAACTGCTGTCAAGGCAACCTTCAGACCTTTTAATATATATATATATATATATATATATGTGTGTGTGTGTGTGTGTTGAAAAATTCTGTACACTTACAGTTTGATAAATAACACATACCTTACTCTAATAAATATTTATCAATAAAACATGAACTATTATATGCTATATATATTTGAATGCTAGGGGGGCTTAAAACAAAATATAGCATAGTTTGCAGCTGCACTGTAATTTGAATTTACTTCATATATGCAACTTTTCTGAAGTTTAGTAGCATAAACGTTACATGATCACCATTTCTTATGCTTGCTTATAACTATTATTAAAACAGGCAAAACTCTCTATACATATTGCCACTCATTGCATGCCAGAGTAATCAATGGATGTCAGAAGGCTTGTCCATAAAATCCCCGTCTAGTGTCTACTCATCCAATATCCCAGACTAGTTTCTGGCTTTATCAGTGATGAGCCTTGGATCTGAAAGCACTGCACCTAGATGTTAGGAAGTAATGCAACCCTCCAGCAGCCACCTTTTTTCTCTACTTAACTACAAAACTATGAGTCTTAATTGAAAACACCATAATATTTTCAATCCAAGCTCATTAGCTTATATAGCCATATAGGTCTGAACTCAGTTCAGTACCCATACATTTTGGTGACTTTGGTTCTTTAATAACCATAGTCACCACTATTCTATTAGGCAGGATTGGTTTTAAGCCAATAAACCACATGATCACATGAGTTTTCAATTTAAAACTCATAGTTTTGTAGTTAAGTGGAGATAAAAGGTGGCTGCTGGAAGATTGCATTAGATCCTAAGATCTAGGTGCAGTGTTCTCAGATTCAAAGCTTTTCACTGACAAAGGCCACAAGCCATTAACTAGTCTGGGATATTGGATGAGTAGGCCCTAGATGGGGATTTTATGCATAAGCCTACTGGCATCCATTGATTACTCTGACTTGCAATGAGTGGCGATATGTATAGAGAGTTTTGCCTGTTTTAATAACAGTTATAAGCAATCTTAAGAAATGGTGATCATGTAATGTTTATTGGCTTAAAACCAATTCTGCCTAATAGGATAGTGGTGACTATGGCTATTAAAGAACCAAGTCACCAAAATGAATGGGTACTGAACTGAGTTCAGACCTAAATAACTATATAAGCTAATGAGCTTGGATTGAAAATATTATGATGTTTTCAATTTGATTCATAAGTTTTGTAGTTTAGATAAAAGGTGGCTGTTGGAGAGTTGCATAAGATCCTACTAAGTTCTAGCTGCAGTGCTTTCAGATCCAAGGCTCCTCATTGATGAAGACCACAAGACAGAAACTAGTCTGGTGATATTGGATGAGTAGGTGTGAGATGGAAATTTTATGCAAAGTCTTCTAGCATCCATTCATTACTCTGGTTTGCAATGAGTGGCAATACGTACAGAGAGTTTTGCCTGTTTTAAGTTTAGTAGTATGTCATACCAGTTGGAATCTAAACTTTAAGTTTAAAACAAAATCTATTTTTTGTTATCCTTTGACTTTTTTATATAATTCTTATACTACTTTTTATATGTAATGTTTATAATAATAAAAATCAAATTTATTTTGTTACAGTTCCTGATTAATTTTTTTTTTAATGCATTCAACTGCAATCAATTACAATACTAAAAAAAATTTGTGCTGTCCTGCTTTTTGTATGATATTATGGCATATCTTTCACACATGTGTTTTGCCATAAAACTTCAACTTATTTTGTCTGTCATCCTGTCTAAGAAATATGCTAGTAAACTGATCCAACTTTTAATAATAAAAAAGTATGTCCAACTGACTCTGTATTTGAAGAATGGTGCTTGAGAATGTTGAATGATGATAATGATGACAGTGATGTTTTTAAAACTGCAAAAAATAATAACAAACTAAAAGTGGAGATTTCACAACACTGGAATGTCTGAATCTGATATCAAAGAGAATGTTAGTGATATATATATGACAACAAATAATTCAAGAAACTAGATATTCAGCCATAATAGTGAATTCAATTGGTGCAAAGAGACTCTACCAATAAATAAAAGAACAAGACAGCATAATATAATCAAAACTTTACTAAGATTGACAAATAGTGCAAAATCTTTAAGAGACAACCCAAATCCTGAACAAATATGGAATTATTTATCAATAACATTCTGAGGGAAATTATAATGTAGACTAATAAAAACTGGAACAAGCAAGAGCAAAATATAAAATTCAAAATCATACTCATCTTTGTGATATAGATTTATTAGAACTGAAATTGTGATGGTCTACTAATCTGCACAGAAATATTCAAACCAATTAATAAAAATCTTGATTATACAACTGATGGAGCCAGACCAGAAATTTTTGAAATGACTAAGAGTAAACAAAAGATATGAATTTTTTTTTTGTTGTCTTCATTTTGATAATCCTTATAATCAAAAAGATTTGAAATGTTTATTGAAAATTATATCATTGGTATTAAAAATTGTGTTAATGAAATGCTTCTGATATTTAGTAGGAGGTGCAGATTTAAAATTTATATGTCAAAAAAGCCTGGAAATACAGAATAAACCTCTTTTGCTGCATTGATGCTTTAACAGTTATTTTCTAAATGCTTAAATAAATTCAGGAAAAGATTCTGACAACTAAACATCTATAGAGAAAAACATTCTCAGCATCCCATCACAATATATTAGTAGATTAATGAAGCTAATGCAAAGTTCCAACAGAAATGTTAAAGAAGACAATTGGTTTGTTCTGTAGAGTTAGTCACAGCATTACAAAAGAAGTGACTAACTTATTTGTGAACTTGGAAGAAAAACAAAAATAAATTCCTATAACTTTTTCTGCCATCAAGGTCAAGAGCAATAGAAAGCACTTTATATAAACTTCAAGACAACATTACATTGTTATCAACTGTCCCAAAAAATATATAGCTAATTTCTTTCATGCACTACTCTAACAAAATTGATGCTAGTATTGGTAAACCTGAGATGGGTTGCAAATTACAATTTGATAAAAGGAGAGGTGAATGTACTTGATCAGAAATGTGCTTATCATTCATCCTGAAAAAAAAAACAAGATATTTGCCTTTTATGGCAATTTTTTTCCGAATGCTGAACTGTCACTGAATTTATTTTATATTAAAATTATAAGCAGGTGAACAAAATTTAATGCATGAGAAGTACAAACTTTAAAACAAAACACTTAATGTACAACCTCTGACATAAATTCTCACCCTTATATTACAAGAAACAGGAAGACCTGAAGTAACTGATAATGACAATGCCAAAAAATCCAGATGAGGATAGATTTGAGATAAAAAAAATTATATCTGCAGAATATGAAAACTTCGAAAAGGTAAGTGATATAAAAAAAGTAACAATTTATCAGAAATTTTCTGTGACAAAATGTTGTATGAAGACAAACAGGTATATGAAAATATTTAAAAATAATCCATTAAATAGAATCAAAATCTAGAGTTTTGTAAAATGCTATAAAAAGTGTTCATAATGATATAAGAAAATATAATTGTGAATTGGCAAGAAAAAATATAGAAAATAAAAGTTTCAGAAGTGTAAAGCTATTTCTTTGTATTGGATGGGAAATTATTTGAGCAATAAGGAAAAAAGATGAAACTATTATTAAAAAGAGAGTTAATATCATGAAATTTCTTGAAGAATTTTATAAAGAATTATATAGTAATAAAAAACAAGGAAACAAAGTATCTCTTTCAATTTTTACATTTTCTGAATTACTAATTATTTTAAATGAAGCAGTGAGACATGCATTAAATTATGATGAGAAAACTAGAAATGATGGGATTATTATTGACATTTTTTAAAAAAAGTGAAGAAATACAAAAATTATTGACTAATGCTATCTACAAAATGTCTAAATGATAAAGGTGCACCAGGTAATTGTAAGAATGCAATCTTATTTCATTGTTATATAAAATCTTTACCAAAATAATTGCAATTCAGCTACAGTGAACTTTGAAATCTAATTAGCCAAAGACACAAGCTGGATTTAAAAGAGATTTTGGCACAGCAGATTATGTTCATGTGTTGAGCAAGTTATGGATTTATAGATTATAAAAGGTATTTAATTCTACAGGCATTTTTATGGTGATTAAAGTTTTGAATTATCATGATATAAGTCCAGGATAATGTCATGTTCTAATAAATATTTATCAAAAAGCAACAGTAATGATTAGCCTACATCATGATACAAAATACTTAACATTGATAAGGGTGTGCAAAAGAGTAATTTCATAATTCAAAAGATTTTATAGCAGGTATTTAAACTTTATTATTTTTTAGCTCAATATGATAGGATAATTTAAAACTATCTTAACACAATTATCTGAACTGAAACAATAATGGAACTGAAATCTTTATATCTGCCAGCTCTAGTGATAATATTGTTTCATTATTACAATGTTTAGAGTATTATCTGTTAAATTTTCTGTGTTGAATAATTTCAAAAGTTATTATTATTGTCATTATAATGATTCAAGAATTACTATCAACATCAAAGTCTTAAACCACTAAACATCACATGATCACCATTTCTTATGTTTTCTCATAACTGTTGTTAAAACAGACAAAACTCTCCATACAGTAGTGAAACGCAGTGCAAGCCAGAGTAATCAATGAATGCCAGAAGTCTTGTGCATAAAATCTCTATCTAGTGCCTACTCATCCAATATCCCCAGACTAGTTTCTAGCTTGTGGTTTTTGTCTAAGATGAGCCTTGGATCTGAGAGCACTACATCTGGATCTTAGGATCTAATGCAACTTTCTAGCAGTCACCTTTTATCTCTACTTAACTACAAAACTATGAACTTAAAATTGAAAACAACATTTTCAATCCAATACTGCCTAATAGGATAGTAGTGGCTATGGTTATTAAAGAACCAAAAATACCAAAATGTATGGGTACTGAACTGAGTTCAGACCTATATGGCTATATAAGCTGCTAAGCTTGGATTGAAAATATTATTGTGTTTTCAATTTTAAGCTTATAGTTTTGTAGTTAAGTAGAAATAAAAGGTGGCTGCTAGAGGGTTGCATTATATCCTAAGATCTAGATGTAGTGCCCTCAGATCCAAGGCTCCTCACAGATGAAAGCCACAAGCTAGAAACTAGTCTGGGGATATTGGATGAGTAGGCACTAGATAGAGATTTTATACCCAAGCCTTCTGGAATCCATTGATTATTTTGGCTTGCACTGAGTGGCACTACTGTAAAAAGCGTTTTGCCTGTTTTAACATCAAAGTCTATTTGAATGTCTGTGTATAATAAAAACGGCCATAGAATATTTAAGTTTCTTATTGGCAAAAATGTTTCACAAAGTATTAATAACTTCTTGACATTTTATTTCAAACATTCATGCATGTCAAATTGTTGTCTAGAATTTATTTACTTAAAGTAAAAAAGCTTCTAATTCTGGATAAAACTATGTTTTGGTATGATAAATGCATGTTAGATATTTTAAAATAATTTATTAATTCTACAAAAGAAATTTTAAATTAATAACAATTTTATGCTTCAATAAAATAATTTATTAGTGCTCATTTAAATAAAGACATTATATTGTTAATTTCTGATAGCACAAATAATATTATCCATTTATTATGACTGTTTTCTGTTTACTCTCCTTTGGAAAAAAAAATCATTTTTTTCCAAATAGGAGTAATAAAAAAAAAACCAACTTGTAAGAAACTATTTGATAAATATAAAGAATTAAAAGTTTTCATTTAGTAAAATGATATATAAAATATACATGCAAAAAGACATTATATTTTAATGAACTTAAATAAGTTTTCTGCATTTAATTATATTATAATGCCTGCAAAATGTTTTTAAAGCCTGAAAGTTATTTTTTCCCTCTGGGCATTGCTATGAAGACTGCTTGGGTCATTAATATATTTGAATTAAATATTTTTCTCCTGAAAATATTTGATAATGTTGGATAAATATTTATCAGAAGTACTTTATTATTAAATACTTTATACAGTAGAATTTGTATAATGCATTAAGTTGGAAACCTGAATTCAAATACTTATGAGCTATTTATTTCAACTTAATAAACATATATCATGATTTAAATTTATGAATACTTGTTTGAATGGCCATAAATTTTTCCTATACTTGTTAGCATAATTATTTGAAATTTCATTAAGGATATCCAAAAGAAATGTATTCTATATTGCATAGTTATGTTGTAAATTTTAATATCATAGTTATATTGAATTATTCGTATCCCAGTTTAATGGAGAATGATTCAAGAAAAAAAACGGAAGGTCTGTTCTTTAATTTATTTATTTTAATGGTAAAAGAGTTGAGTTTATTTGTATTATGATTTTGCATACCATGTTTATTTATGTGTGTATTATTTTCATATTGCATATGCTATATTTTGGAATATTATGGATTAAGTTTTTAGAATAGTACATTATTATATTTGCATATTTTAAAATAGAATGAGTTTTTCTTTTTACATATGAAATATTTATTTATGATGGTATGCTGTTATGCTGTAAGCTGAATAAGTAAATGTATGTTTTTATTAATCATTTTGTGATTATTTATTGCGTAATGTTAATAGAGCCAAATTTGGCATTAATTATTGTTATTTATCAAATTTCACATTTGTTAACTGTAGTATTTTGGTTAGTTATAGATAGATTTATTCTCTCTCTATTTTATGACTGCTTATATATGCCAGTATACTTTAAAGGTAGTAGTGTTAGTCTCTATCATTATTTTTCTAGCTTATTTTTTTTAAAAAATGATAGCATTTGTTTCTCTCATTATTTATTGTCTTCCTAGTATTTGTATGTTCATAGAATATATTTTGGAGATTATAGCTTAAAATCTTTATTTTTAAAGCAATTTCTATTTAATATTGTGTCTCTGATGCATATTCTCATTATTTTTCCTGACTAGTTACAAAGTCTTAGATCATTTATTAGCCCTCAAAAATTAAATGCATTCTTAGGAGCTATGTCATCATACTTTTCACTTTGCTTTATTTATTTGAAGATGAATTTTTGTTTGTAGTTTATCGTATGTTTAATAAAGTATGTATAATATTTTTTACCATGGCTTTATGTGGCATTTTAGTGGTTTAATAAACATATTGAGGAATTCTATCTTATCTCTATAGCATTCTTGGTTGAATTATATGTGGAGAATTCACTGTAAATGTGTAAGACCTATATTTGAGCTTTGCTAATAATGAGGATTAAATACGATAAATAATTGAATTTAAATTTTTAAAAGTGTATTTAGGCCTAAATAGACAATATATATTTGTCTTATCACTTCTTCGTTGCTATATTGGCAAGCTATTCCTATTATTGAGTATGTTAAATATTCATAAAAGTGACACTACTTATATGAATGTTATTATCATTGTATGCATTGATAAGTGAGGATGTTTTGATAATTAAACAATAGAAAGATTATTTTAATCTGCTGGATTACTTTTGTTTAATCTAATTTAATTTATTTTTATAAAAAATGTAAATTTCTAAATCCTTCTGTTACAATTTTAAGGTGGTAAAGTTGTGAAAGCTTGTGGCTCTGCAAACTCAAATATAGAATATTTGTAATTTTGTATTTGTTAAAATTACTCTTCACATATAAAGTGTGATAAATAGAGTAGCTAAAATTCAAAAAACATTAATTATAAAAAACTATTTGTCAAGGGCTTTTGGTATTGTATACCAGAATCATGGTGACATAATGAAACATATATTGAATTTTAGCTAATCTGTTTATCACACTTTATACTGAAGAATAATTTTCATTATCTGACAGAGTTTTGGTATTATTTATTTATTAAAGTAGAATAAATATTTGTTGTTGTTATTTAGGAACCTTTTTATAGTCATTTATTCACATCATTTCACTTATCAAACATAAATTATTCCAGATATTGAATAAAATTTAAATGCTTATAAAATATTATAAATTATTTTAAAAGAGTACATGACATTGAAACTAATAAGAATCACTTTGTTGGGTTATTTACGCATTAGTATAACAGCTAAGAAAGATGTAATTTTTTAAATAAAGAATTATAATTTCATTTATCACTTTGTATCACTTTAACTAATTTAATTTGCTTATTCCAAACCACTGTGCATACTTATTTTAAAATTATTTTCATATTTGAAGATCATATTTATTATTCTATTATAAAATTTAATTTTCAAAAACCTAGTTCATATATATAAGATATTTAAATAGATTTATTCTAGAGTATTCCCTTACCCATTCTTAATGTCTGAATGTATCCCTAGATTATTTATTATCTTATTCTAGAATAAAAGATAATGTTTTATTTTATTTAGTAATAATATTGTATTGTAATAATTATGATAAGATGTTAGTTTAGAGGTAGTGTATATATTGTTTATTTTATTAATTAGAATTTCATGCAATATAGAATAAATCTGAAGAATCTAAAAGAATTTATTTTTATAATTTAAATGAGATCATGTTATCCTAAAATACCATAATATAATTTCATAAATATATTATTAAATTTATTTTTAGAATGAAGAAATTACATTCAAAGGATGGATTTCAAGGGACATAGATTTTAAAAGAACATTTCAAAAGTCAATAAGAATTAAATAAAGTTTTAACTGATCAAAGCAATAAAATTCTTATAAGTTACTAAATAGATGGATTAAGTGGTAGTTGTAATCAATATTTGTAGTAGAAAGAAATTTAAATGTAACTTTAATGGTATATGCTCACAATATTAAAAATCAATAAAGATCATATGATCACTATTTATTATGCTTTCTTATAACTGTTATTAAAACAGGCAAAATTCTCCATACATTATTGTCTAATAGGACAGTGGCAGCTTTGGTTATTTCAAAACCAAAGACACCAAAATATATAGGTAATGAATGCTATATAAGCTAATTAGCTTGGATTGAAAATATTGTGTTTTCAATTTAAGACTCATAGTTTGTAGTTAAGTAGAAATAAAATCTGGCTGCTAGAGGATTGCATTAGATCTTAGGATTTAGGTGTAGTGCCCTCAGGTCCAAGGCTCCTCACTGATGAAGGCCACAAGCAAAAACTAGTCTGAAGATATTGGCTGAGTAGGCACTAGATGGGAATTTTATGCACAGGCCTTCTGGCATCCAGTGATTACTCTGTCTTGCACTGAATGGCAATACTATATGGAGAGTTTTGCCTGTTCCTAATATTAAAAGTCTTTTATGTGTGCTAGAGTGAACTAAGATTTCTCCTCCTCTTGATTTATTAATAATGTTGCTTCATATTTATATAATATTTTATTATAAATGTTTCCCCTATACATCTTATTATTGTAGTGTATGGCATTTTATATTATTAAACCCATTAAGCTTAGCTATTGAGAGATGTTTTGGCCTACATGTTGTCCTTTCATTTCGTTTCAAACTTTATAGGCTACAATTTGGTCCCAACAATTTGCATGGCTCATTCAATCTTTCTTTAGGTTACTATATATATATATATATCAAAACAGATGTGTATTATAATGTGTTATACAGAGTAATTATTACATATTAATAATGAGTACTCTTTCAGTGCAGTATACCAAATTCATGAAAGTTTATATGTCATCATCATTATTTTCAACCATTATTGATCTTCAGCAGGATAAAAGCCTCTCCAAGTTCAATCCATCTTCTCTAATCTCTATCATCCCAGCACACTTCATTATTTAATTCATCCATTTCATATGTGGTTTTTTTTTAGGTCTTTTACAGTCTTTTAGAATCCTGTTTAAGATTTCAATTGTCCATCTATTATCATCTCTTCTAGTAGTACAGTCCAACTGCACTTCAGTCTTTTAATTCTTTCAAAGGGGTCAATAACACCTGTTTGTTTTTTCACTCATGTATTTTGTTTTTGATTTCTTCTTGTTATTCCTAATATGCATCTCTCCATATATCATTGAGTTGTTTGAAATTTCTGTATTGCTTTTTAGTTAAGTGTCCAAGTCTCATTTATAATTAAGAACTAGTAAAGTACATTTATTAAAAGATCTTCCTTTTCAAAACGCACTCCAACCAAGTTTAATTTTATGAATAATTTCATCCATTATGATATCGTATGTATAACTTCATAAAAGTAAATTAAAATAATGTATGATAATATACGATTATTTTCTTTTTCTCTCTACATATATTTAAATATTATAGTATATATATATTGAGATATTAGCAAAATTTAAATTTATTTATGGGATAAGGATAGCATATATATATATATATATAACGGACACATACGCCATTACATTTTTTTTTTTATTAAACACGAAAAAAGAAAAGTTCGCAAATCAAAACTTCTTTTTTTTAAGACATAAAAATTGAAAATTAATATCATCTAAACTCATATATATATAAAAAATCACACAGATGAAAAAAATTATTAAAATAAAACTTTATTAAAAATAGAAAAAGTATTTTAAAAGCAAAAACTTAAAAAGATTTAGAGATAAAAATATATCTTTAATTTTGGAAAACACATTAATTAATCATAAAATGGAAATGATTGCTTTAATTTGTTAAATGTAAACTAGCCCTTGGGAATTTAAAATGTATAAGCAAGGTCAGATAAGAGAGGAAAACAATAGAAACTAATAGCCAATGAAAGAAATCCCTCAAATTGGACCTCCGCGAAAGGACTATTACCATCGTCGTGACATAATGTCCACTGGATCTGAAAGCTGCTATAAAAGTTAGTGAAGAAAGAGCTGAGAGGAGAGATGTATGACAACAATGGTGATATGTATTAGTGCAGAGTTGAAGGACCAGGGTTGAAAAGATGCACTCTTCAATCCCTTCATTTCTGCTAAGAACATTAATGACTTTATATTTTGATCGTTTGTTTATTTTGAAATGTTTTTAACCATGTAATCTATGTAAACGATCTATACTCAAAATTAAAAACAAACTTATAATAGCTTATAAAATTTTAAAATGTAAAACTGATACTAAAATAATTTTAAATCTTATATATGTTTAAATAAATGTTTGTGTGTTATTTCTGGCAGTGGTTTCTTTTATTTTGAAAATGTTTTTAGATAAGAATTATTTTATTATCTCTGCATCTCCACTGAGCTAGTGACAATGGGCTAATGATTGGAATCAAAATATATAAAATAAAATAATTTTTTTCTTTAAACTTATGTATCTGCCTACTTTATAAATTTTCTAGGTTCAAATCCTAGTGGCTCCCTGTAGTGTACATATGCCTAAGTCTCCATTCACCCCAATAGTTATAATTGGTGCCCAAAATTTATAAATTTTCTAGGTTCAAATGCCTAGTGGCGCCCTGTAGTGTAGATACAATTAAGTCTCCATTCACCCCTATCGTTATAATTGGCGCCCAACATGGGGCCAATTATAACAATCAGGATGAATGGAGACTTAATCGTATCTACACTGCAGGGCACCACTAGGCATTTGAACCTAGAAAATTTATAAAGTAGGCAGATATGTAAGTTTTAAAAAAAATTGTTTTATTTTATATATTTTGATTCCAATCATTAGCCCATTGTCACTAGCTCAGTGGAGATGCAGAGATAATAAAATAATTCTTATCTAAAAACATTTTCAAAATAAAGGAAACCACTGTCAGAAATAACACACAAACATTTATTTAAACATATATACGATTTAAAATTATTTTAGTATCAGTTTTACATTTTAAAATTTTATAAGCTATTATAAGTTCGCACAGATGAATTTATAAAAGTTTGTTTTTAATGTTGAGTATAAATCAGTTACATAGATTACACAGTTAAAAACATTTCAAAATAAACATAAACGATCAAAATATAAAGTCATTGATGTTCTTAACAGAACACTGAAGGGGTTGAAGAGTGTGTCTTTTCAATCCCTTCTCCTTCAACTCTGCACTAATACATATCACCACTGCTGTCATACATCTCTCCTCTCAGTTCTTTCTTCACTCACTTTTTATAGTAGCTTTCAGATCCAGTGGACATTATGTCACGATGATGGTGATAGTTTTTTCGCTGACATCCGATTTGAGAGATTTCTTTCATTGGCTATTAGTTTCTATTGTTTTCCTCTCCTATCTGACCTTTGCTTATACATTTTAAATGCCCAAGGGCTAGTTTACATTTAACTAATTAAAGCAATCATTTCCATTTTATGATTAATTAATGTGTTTTCCAAAATTAAAGATATATTTTTATCTCTAAATCTTTTTAAGTTTTTGTTTTTAAAATACTTTTTCTATTTTTAATAAAGTTTTATTTTAATAATTTTTTTCATCTGTGCCATTTTATATATATATATTTTTGAGTTTAGATGATATTTAATTTCAATTTTTAATTCTTAAAAAAAAAAGAAGTTTTTATTTGCAAACTTTTCTTTTTTCGTGTTTAATAAAAAAAATAATGTAACGGCATATGTGCCCGTTACAATATATATATATATGATTGTAAACAAATGTCAAACTGAAATGTAATCTTTTTAACAAATCTTTTTTTAGTAAAATTAATATATAATCTCTTTTTTAAATTTTTTTTAACAGTCATTAAAATTGTAATACTTTAATTTTTATTGTAAAGAAAGAAGAGGGAATTGATTATTTTATAAAGAGAAACATGAAAATAATCATTTTTTTAATTTGGTAAATAATTTTAAATATATTTTTATTTTTATCAAATCAGTTTTTTGTTTTATTAATAATCTTGTGATGAAGTATTAAGTGATTCTTTATCAGAATTGATAATTGTTGTTAATTAGAAGATGTCAAAAACTTTGATGCTTTTAACAATAATCCCATAATATATCTACTTATTGATTTGTTTTTGAAATTATGCAGTATATAAAGCATTGTGAGATTTTAAAAAAATTATTAATGGTTTTGGTTAGTTTAGAAAGATTTTGAGATAGTTAATCTTCTTTGAAAATTTATCAGCTCACAGCTGGTATTAATTTAGTAACAGTATGTGAGTCATAGCCCTTCCAATTAATAGGGAATATGTCTCAGTAAAAATAAATAAGTAAAAAACGTTTGCATCTACTGATTATTCTGGAAAATGATCTAAAAAATCATCAAGAAAAGATCTCATTTTAAATTCAAGCAATCATCTAAGAAAAGATGCTGGAAGAATATAATCTACATTTTAAGCATCAACAGTGCTTAATGACCATGAAAAGCAGCCAGTTAAAACAAACGCTGAAGCAATAAGATTATAAAACCAAAATCTCTTAAAGAAATAACAAACCAAAAAATGGTTTTTAAAAACAGTATATATGATTTAAATAATTCTTTTTAATATTTTGTTTGTTTGATCATTGTTTGTATTTATTAAAATCATAAGTTATTCTATCAATTAATAAAGACATTGAAAACAATTCTATCAAATATATGAATGTGTATCATTACATATATTATCATTCTGTCTAGTAATTAAATATTGTTATTATTTAAAAAATTTTGTTACTTACATATAGTCTTGAAATACAGGCATTCTTATACCTGGAACTTAATTGTAAATATAGGGGATTTGAGCTGAGACTTTCAAGCAACCTTCAACTTTCCACACTATCTCTTACTATTGATACATATATCCACATACATGTAGAAAAGATAAATAATCACCAACATATATATTTTGAGCTGTACCACCACTCATCAGTTAGTCCAGTTTATCATCTCCCACACATATATATATAATCGGTGCTCAGTTTATATTAAGATAGCAAATCTTTATACTTTAATGGACAGGCTTCAATCTACTTCAATCTCTAACTCTTCAGTCATCCATACCATTGAAAAACTGATGATAGAATGCCCAAATCCCATACTGATGCCAATATTGTTGTTATGCCCATGTTGACCTCAAGTCACTCTGATCCCTTATGTATAGAACAGTTTCCATTTAAATACATAGAAGAGTGATGAATAGAATGCAGGCTTAATGTATAAGATTTGAAATTCAGGCATTCTTATACCTGGAACTTAATTTTAAATATAGGGATTTGAACTCAGTCTTTCAAGCAACCTTCAACTATCCACACTATCTCATACTACTGATACACATACACAATAAAAAAATAAATAATCACCAATATATGTATTTCATGCTGAACCAGCACTCATCAGTTGGTACAGATTATCATTTCTCACACATATATAGACTCAGTGCTCAGTTTATAGTAAGAAGCAAATCTTTATACTTTAATTGACAGGTTTCAATCTACTCCAACCTCCAACTCTGCAGCCATCCATACCATTGAAAATTTGATGATAGAATGCCCAAATCCCATGTTGATGCCAATATTATTGTTATGCCCATGTTGCCCTCAATTCACTATGACCCCTCATATATAGGACAGTATCCATTTAAATACATAGAAGAGGGATAGGCAGAATGCAGGCTGATTATATATATATAATTATATATATTATAACGATCCAAATGAAGGTGGAGACAGCAGTCAATCATATCTGCAACTACCAGGGCGCCATCTAGGCATTTGAGCCTAGAAAAATTTATAAAGTAGGCAGATACGCGCTAATAAGATTCCACTTTATTTAAATATTTAGATCGTTAGCCCAAGTCACTAGCTCAGTGGAACAACAGAGATTATAAAATATAACTTTATATCTCAAATATAAAAAAAATAAAAGCCACTGCCAGAAATTAACACATAATAATATTTATTTACGCACATATAAAATCATTCTAATTTGAGGAATAAGTTTAACATTTTAGATGTTTATATTAATCTTTAATTTTACATTTAAATAGATTTCAATAATGAGTTTTAATATTTATTTAGTGAGTTGAGTATGAATAGACTATATAGATTGTATTTGAAAAGAAAATATTCTATCCCTTATTTAACCTTAGGCCAAAAAGTTCACAGTCAAACTGGCATCAATCCATCTGATACATTTATGTATTCAATGTAGCATGAAAATATGACAATGCAAAATACTTTACTGTCAGGAATGTACGTCTGAACAGTAAGTAGAGTTAGAGAAGACATTGTCTCTCCACCAACAGGAATGCTACATCTGTTGGCGAGTTGAACAATAAACATAAAACTCCATAGGAATGGATTGCGGTCCTTTGCCATCTTACAAACCCATCCATAGGCAAACAGAAGGTGTGTGGTGTATATATGCAATCCTTCCCGTAGCGGATCTCATACTACATCTACTAATTACACAAATATATCCAATCCATTGAGCCAATTCAACTACAAAATGAATAACCTAAGATTACCCTCCCTTAATATAACTTTACAAAACTATATAGCCATTCACGCCCGACTTAAATTTAACATTTAAATACGTTCGCACAGATGAATTTTATATAATTTATTTTATAATGTTGAGTATAGATCAGCTGCACAGATTCCATGGTTAAAAACATTTCAAAATAAACACAACCAATCAAAATACAAAATCATTGATAATGTCAATTGCATAGGGAATACACAAAACCCAATAGCATTCATCATAAGATGCTTGCAGTGACATCGTTGAATTATATATTCTAATCGAATGTGAAAACCACAACATTATCAACCGCTAACGAATCTATGCAAAGTCTATACCCAACCTTAAATTCCCTCATTTAAAATTTAAACAATAAGTATCAATACAAATAAAATAATAAATGGAAATTATTTTTTTAGCAAATGCAAACATATATAAAATTACACATTATCAATTGATTTTAAACTTAAAAGTCAGATAGAAGTTCATAAGCTTAAACGAAAGTTCTTAATTATTTTTAAATTTAGAGTTCATGTCAATATAGCTTACGGTAGAAGAGTCCAGATTCCTGTTTTTTAATTCCCGCGATGTCTCCATTGGAAAATAAGGTTCTGGAGGTGGCATTAGCTGGTTCCATTCTGGTATCACTGTCTTTTCATTTTTTTTTTTTAACGAGTGTGAGAGAACAACAAGTGCGTTTTGTCATTTGTCTCCCCAAATTAAGTTCGAAAACCTCACTGGAACTCAATATTTTTCTTTTTATAGTCCTCCTATGGATTCCATGAACAAAGACATCACTGTTCCATTTTTTCATTATGGTCCAGGCCTTTATTTGCTGCTTCTATATTGGACAAGCTAATTCTTTATTCCTTATCTAATTTTGATCTGACTTTTTAATTACACAGCTTTTGGATAATTAATAAACAATCATTTCCATTTACAAAAATATTTTATCTTTAAGTCTTGTACTTTTTTTATAAAAAAAAGTATGTTCAAATACTTATTTGTTTTTTAAAAAAAAATATTTTTAAAGTTTTGAATCTGTGCGAATATATACGTTTAACAAACATTTTAATTTTAGCGTTTAGTTTTTTTTCTTTTTTAATAGATTTTATTTTTATTTGCGAACTTTAAGATTTTATTTTAAATTAATGTAACGACATATTTATATATCGTTACAATATATATATATATATGAGGGTGGAGATGATAATCTGGACCAACTGATAAGTACTGGTTCAGTACAAAATATATATATTAGTGATTATTTATCTTTTCTACATATGTGTGGCCATGTGTATCAGTGTATGAGATAGAATTGATAGTTAAAGGTTGCTTGAAAGTCTGAGTTCAAATCCCCTATATTTACATATAGTCTTAGAACTTTCTTCTTAGTTCAATATTCATCGCAGCTGAGATTGATTTTTTAATCTGCATTTTTATAAACTGAAAGAAACTCCAGTGTTTTTATTTAATTCTTTAGGGATCTAGAGAAATATAAAAAGATTTGCATCTTGCAATTTAGACACCATTTAGCAGAATGTAGATGATTTATAAATATATAAATGTTCCTTCTTTCTAAAGATTTGTAGTATAATTGAAATAATTTAGTTGTTTTGCTACATATTATGGATGCACATATCCACTGTCATTTGATATGATTTTACTTTTATATTTTTAGTTGCCCAATATAAAGTTTCATGTATATAAATATAAAAACTAAAAGAGGACATAACTCTTGCACTTTAAACATATGGTTGTAGACAATGGAGAAAATATAAATGGCTCTTAATATGCATCTCAATAAAGCAGGTTTCTTTAGTTATGGCAAGCCACTCTATAAGTCTCCAAATGTCAAATACTATTGATTTTGTATTTATTTCATATATATTATATACAATCATTTTACAAATGCTATGTTTCAAAAAATTATTTAACAGAACAGTCTTTTGGTAAATGCATAAATGATTATTAAACATTTTAAATTTGGTTAGAATTTGTTTTTAATATATCAAATATATTGTTTGTCTGAAAGTTGATCATCATGACATTTAACTCCTAATTATATATTGGACTATTTCCATTATCTAAAATTAATTGTTAAATATCTTTTGAAAAATTTCAAACTTTATTTAAACTTTTCAAATCGATTCAATTATTACTAACAGCAAACATATTAGTATATAATATAATATTTTAAATAAGATTATTTTTTTCTCTTGTTCAGTTTGTGCTGGTTTGACCAGTGATAATACTAGCTTGGGAATTGAACATGGAGAACCTTTAGATTCATACATACTAAATTTAATGTGATGTTCTAGTCAATTAGTCTATTTTATTCAGTCAGTAGAATTTTAAATACTTATTTATGAGGGCACTCCTGATTTCTTCATTTTTTTTCTTAAAGGAAAAGTTAATGATCATTTCTAAATATTACGAATTATCACACTATATTCTTTTATGCGATTATTTTCCATAATCATATGATTAGCTTCCATAAATTTTCTTCTTTTTACTTTTCCTTCTCTGTCCAAAACTCTCGTCTTTTCTCAAACAAACATATGTTTATTAATACATACATAGTCTGCTATTTTAGATAATCATTATTTTCTTCTCTTTTAATAATTTTTCAATGGGTTGATTGTTTTAACCAATATGTTCTTTTACATTCACAAAGTATAGGTTTTATTTTACAGCATTTCCAGTTTGGGTTTAGTAGAGGCTAAGATTCAATGTAGTATACTATGATTTTGAATTGCTAATATGATATTATATTGATTATAAATTTTCTTTGTTTATTATCTCCAGTAATTATGAATAAACTGCAATACCTACAATTGTTTTTTTCTTAGATGACAAAAACAATTATAAATATTGTAGTATATCCATACATAAGAGATAATAAACAAACTAAAGAAAATTTGCAGTCAATATAATATCAGAACTGAATTTCAAAGCCATAGTAAATTATAATGAATTCTAACTTTTATGAAACTCAAACGGGAGATGTTAACAAATAAAACTTTGTCTAAGAATTTTCATATATCAATTTAATAACTGTACATATATTTTATAAATAAATATTTAAAAATTATTACTGTGAATAATAAATTATGCACACTGCTCTCTCTCTCTCTCTCTCTCTCTTTCTCTCTCTCTCTCTCTCTCTCTCTTTCTCTCTCTCTCTCTCTTGTGAATTATAAAACTGTATAATTTTTAGCAGCTTCTGTACCATAACAAAAATGATCCAGTTATTTTGAAGGCATATGTTTTTTCAAATAATTTATTTTTCATTTCAATAATAATTTATTAACAATATATAGTGATTACATCCTGATGAAAATAAAATTGTACAATAACATGATTATATTAATGTTCTATTTGACATCTGACCAGAATTATTATGTGAACACAATTGTTATACCACATATATGGTTGGGTATAGTGAAGAAAGTTTTGTATAGTATGTAAAATACTAAGAATTTGTTTAACGTGGTTAGAGGGTTTTATATAAGTGTAAGTATTTTTTTAAAATTGCCTAATGTAAAAGACTGGGCTGGTTGAAATTGATAAACAGGAAGAAGATATTGAAATTAATGACTAGGTGTCATCAAAGACTTTACTGTAGGCAAGGAGCTGATTACGCCCCTTGATTTTATTTAGCATTGGATAAACCAATGGTATGGCTTGTGGTAGTGGTAATTCCAAGAGCATTTGCATCCTACAATCCATATGGCATAAAGGACAAAGGTGGAAGACCTTATTATTGAAAATTTTTCATTATGAAGGTTGTTTTCAAGTGAGAAAATCATGTCAGTTTTTATGTTGGAGTTGATGATAATCATATCTTTCAGCATTTTTACTTTGGGGCATTGTTGTATAATATGCTCTTGGGTTTCCTATTTGCAAAAGCACAGACCACATATTGAAAGACCTCTTTCGATGGGAAAAAACCAATTTATGGGAATTTAATAATGAAATCAAGGAATTCTGGGTTCCAGACTCAATCTTTTAAAGTACGTAATTAGTCTTTGGTTGGTTACATTTAGACTGGTTTTAATGTGCTGTTGATTAGGGTTGATTACATTGTATGCTTCCCATAGAGTGATTTTTCAGTCAAGGTTGAGGGCATGATTGCTTTTATAGTTTTAAGTGTTCTACTAGTAATGATACCCATGACTTGGTAAAAAAGTAGTGAACAATCAGTTTGATATAATTTTTTCTTAATAATGTCAGAGTATCCTAATGAGTGGATAAGATTATGCAGAGTATTGTAGGTTTTTTGTAATATGATTGTCTGTATTGAATGGAATGACAGGCCATTGTACCAAGAGTGACCATTGAATACCTTGCAAGCTAATTGCCACTGTCCTTCCTCTTCAGAGAAGTTTGGTGCATAATTGGTTAATTTTATTTTGAAACTGTTTTGTAATTGTAATGAATGAAAGATATGAGATTTTTGGCATTACGATCATCTTGAGGAGGCCTACCTTTCTATATAATGAGAGATATACTCTGGAGAGTAAAGTAGTGATAGATTCAGTTGATTGAAGAATATCTTCTTGAATCTCTTGGCCATTGCAGTTGGAGATTTGAAAATTGGGAAACCTAGATATCTTTGGGGTTTAGCAAAAAAGGAGACTTAATGTGTTTGCCAGACATTATCTTC